>QQSS02218172.1:0-10943 GCA_003687565.2 Craspedacusta sowerbii
TATATATATATATATATATATATATATATATATACGATTTTCCATATATATATATATATATATATATATATATATACATGGATAAGAATAATGCACAGGATGACTTACCTTGCACAAGAAAGGCAATGACAGTTACTGTAACCAGCTTGACAACTTTCGCCATCGCTGAAGAAAACGATGCAGGCAAATCTGGAGTCAATCAACAGCAGACATGCTAATAAAACCAGATTCTCAACTGAGTAGCTTCTTATAGAAGTGTACCGATTACGGTCCGGTTGTGAGTAATCCACAGACGCTTATGATCTCATCCACTAGATAAATCGGATAACCCCCCGTTTTACTCCAAACGTCGATCGAATCTTTTGGCTTGGTTTGCTAGAACTGACCGATCGTAATCAGCTGACAGTCAGACCCCCAGAACATATCGACTGGAACGATATTTCGTTAGGGGATTATCCTTAAAACAACAAGGCCTTTGTATCCAACTCTATTGTCTATTAATATACTACAAACCACTGAATAAACACTTTTGCCTCACGTAAACTTTTGGGTGTTGGAAGTAAGTAGCGGTTGGAAAACGCTGTCAGAGAAGCAACCTCCTTGAGTAGCTTTTTTCTCGTTTCTTAAACCAGCGAAAACGCTACAGGCAAAAACTCTACGTATCCTTACCTTCGTGAGAGTGTCTGTTATGAGCGGACAACCACAACCGTCAGAGTTACCGAAATCACGAGTCACCGATTCAGAAATATTAAAAGGTCTGCACAGATTCATGCTCGGACCATCTTCAAATGCGATGAATGCCTTGAATAATGCTCCGCGCATGTTTTAGTAAAGACCCGCAAAGGGCAGAGCAATCGAGTCCATCTTGTGGCTAGCATGTTGTAAAGTGATTCATGAGCTCAAATTTAACTCGGTGTTGTTAATGACGAATGGAGGAAAGAAGTGTTGGAAATGAAAATAAATCTTCGCGCTGTCGCAACCTTTAGAATCTTGAAATTTAAATGCAATTTTTAATTTTTAGCAATGTTTTTCTTCTCCACAGTGGGAATCCGCTCTTGAACTTCCCTTGATTAGCTCTATTTTACAATTTCCTTTCGCGTAGAAATTAACGGTACATTGAGGAACATTGTTTATAACTGCGCAAAAGTTTGTTCTTGGCGTTCATATAACTCGCAAAAAAAAAAGCGTATGACAGGCTCTGTGCACTGCAATCAACTCCTCTTACGGACGGGAATTGCGACAAAAGTTAGACGAGCAGATAGAGTGGTAGTGCATGCACTTGACATAGCTGGAAGTTATCTAAATTTTGGAACCGAAAGAACCAGTACAAGCTTCTTTCTTCTGATCCGTGCAAGAAACCTTTTCGTGTGAAAAGAAAGCGATTCGCAGCTTAATAAATAGACGAAATTAGTGAGGAAAGATTTAAAATCAGTAAGTGTTAAAATATTCCCGTCGACAATGCTAACTTCTCTGAACGCTTGAGTATATTGCAAACGTTTTAGGAAGGATGAATAAAGTAAGCTACAGAAGAATTTGTCAAAGTAATCTTAGAAGATCGGTCTCGCAATGCCCACATGGCTATAAAATTCTCATCTAGTCTTACCTCTATAATTAATATGCGGTGATCGCCAACTCCGTTCATGTCTCCAACACTTGCTAGAAGCTAATGTAGGAATCGAAGTGAATAATCAGTAATAATTAATTCTAACAAGCATCTTACGCCAAGTTCAGCCCCATAACTCTTTGATCAAGCTTGCGCCGCTCGTTAGCATTATGCGACACCTGGAAAACTTTAAACTCGATCACATGGCCCCAAGAAAGCCTTGAAAAGACGGTGTTTACCTGTGCAAGTGTGTGGCCTATTCATTTATTCAGGCCCAGACAGCGGAATGGAGCAGACTTGAGTACTTCAGACCTTGAAGTTCTCAAACACGATTGTTTGATTTTCTTACGAACCCAAGTCTCGTAGGAAACTCTGGTAGAAGCCCATTGAAGTACCAGCATTGAACTCGAAGAATACTTTGCCCATCAGAATAGAGACAACAATCACCCGTAGTCTCTGTAATAAAGATCTCGAATTTCTTTTGTACACGAACTGCATGAGATGATTTTATTTGGACTACCGTCCAAAAAGTCCACCGGCCGAAGGTAATATGTCAAAGAGAGCTTCGCGAAAATGCTTTGGATGGAAAAACTTAAAATAAGTAAATGCATACTTCGTAATGTTTCCTGATGAATTGCTCTGCAGGCATGTACAAAAAATCATGGATGTTACTCCACGGTAATCATGGGAAAGGACTTGAGGACTGCTATCAGCGGGCGTCACACCCTCTTTCTTTGTTAATCGCAGGGTTAATTTCAAGACGCAACGGCAAGCATATTTTTGTTTTTATTTTTAATTTTTATAAATTTTCCAACATTTTTTGCTTACTTGCATTGAGCTGCAATACAGACTTGATTTTAGTTGAGCATCAGCTGAGTAAAAATTCCCGGATTGACTCCGTGCGTGCAAGTACGATATTTGTCTCTAATACCTTGCTATTACTTCTGGGATTCTCCCATTCAGCTCTTCTTTTTGTTTAAATATGATACTATTTCGTCTTTCTTTTCCCACATTTTCCTACTGCCTTATCCGAGTATGTACAGCATAAGATGTCTATGACTTTTACCATGAGGTCGCGTCTTCGACCTGATTAGCCCTGGCTATGAGGACGCCTCCTTCTCATATAAATGCATATAGCAATATATTTCTTCTCCATTGAAGTTCGTGAAAACTTAGTTCAATATTTTATTAATGGTGGAGTTACTTCCGCTAGTAAGAAAATTGAAAACTAATTCTGCTAAATTGTACAATGTCTATTCTATTTCTTTAGGCTGACGTTCAAGCTGGTTCTTGTCAGACTCTCACATGCCATGTTTCTCAGTAAGAACATTTCATGACACTTCTATTCTAATCCAGTCGGTCTAGCTTGATTTCGATTTCACATTTATTTATTATCGGTAATTAATTAAACATGTTGAAATGAAAAAGATAATCTAGCTTAGAAAATGAAGAACCTAACTAAACCAAAAACAATTTTTTCGACGTCTATTTTCATATTTTGCAATACGTATCCATATTTTAAATAAATCCCGTTAAATAGTCTTCCAAAATCAAAAACGCGTATCTCATACATTGCAGGAACATTTTGAGCCATCCCAATTTTTTTTATATTTAACCTGAGGAGACCTTTATTGACACTTGACTTAATATGCTCTGGGAAGGCGTTGAAACACTTGGTGCTAGAGTACTCATAATTCGTGAACGTACCTTGGCTCGGTTTTGGCACAGCATGGTTTAGGGATATCTGGGCGAGTGGGACTGTTATTTGGGAATATAAAAATTTCTTTTTGTTGTCTGGGTTCATATTGTTAATTGGTTTCAAAACTTAGCATAACTTAACTGAACTTAACACAACAAAAGTTTATTATGCACTACTCGTTTGAGCACTCGAAACAGCGAAATTATTGAGAGGCAGGCAAATAATACCTCATCTAATTATAATAACAATCTCATCTTGGAAATATAAATTAAGTAACTGTTATAGTTTATTAGTTATAACCTATGAAGCGCACTGATTATTACCTAAGTCGACATGGCTAAAGTAAGCAAAAGTGAAACGATGAGTAGAATGAAGTTTAGTTCATGAATTATAGAGTTCCAAGCGAGCAATTTCAGCAAGCCGGACTCTATTTCAGAGATCCTTACGTGCTAGCAAATGAAAAAAGCGATACCCTATGGCCTATAAATAATGAATTCACTTATTGATTGCACTTTGACATGTACCGCTACGTGGTATCAGGCTGCTATGATACGATTAAAGTGGCGGAATTCAAATCTTGAATGAGATTGTCGTTGGACGCGTAAGAAATACAGCGTTTCACGCCGCCTAATCTGCCTACTTAAAGGCTATCTTTCCTGCCAGGAACTAGGGCTGCACTCAGCAAACAATGTCGCATTGTATAACACTTTAAGAACATGTAATAAGAAAATAACTATATGGTTTACTAATTTAGGTAATTCTTGGCATTCTTAAAGACTGAAAGTCTGATAAGTTTGGAAAGCACGTAAAAAGCTAGAGGCTCTTGAGCATGTACTATCCTAGTGACAATAATATCGAAACTGCACACTGCGATCGTTCCAAACCGTATCCTAATATAGTTGTTGGTCCGGTGTTCTTGGGAAATTCGACAAGCCTAGCCACAAGAAAATTTGTCACATACCCTGCTTGCCCACCGACCGCTGCGTGGAGGTTCTCCTAGTTGGTCGTCTTAGAAAATAGCACGTCATTCCGTCCATCATGGTAAGTGTAAATTATTAGCTTGAATGTTAAGCCTGTCACGTCTAGTTGCTCCAAATTTTAAAGCCAGCCAGTGCTTCGTAGTAAATTGCTACTTATTGATACTAATTTTAAATTTAACCAGTGCTTGGTATTATCTAACTACTAAATACTATTGATATACTATTGGAATAGTTGGGTTGGATATCAGGCACTATTTAAAACAGCCTACCCGAAAGCAATAATTTTTTAAAATAGGAAGCCATTTTCTAATTGATAGAAGATTGACAATGAAAGTTTGGACATGCAGGTATTAGTGGCTGGAACTTGCACGTCATTAACTGGTAGCTACTGACCTATTTTGCACATATCAATTAGCTGACAAGTCACTATATAAGTGCGATTTTAATCTTTTAGGTATGGTTTTAGTTGATGATGAGCCTGCGATTTTAATCTGTTAGGTATTGTTTTAGTTGATGATGAGACTGAGCCTTATTTGAACATTAGCATGCTTAAAAAGGTGGAATCGTTCTGTTAGATTGCTTCCATGCATGGCTCAGTATTTTTCTGCAAGACAAAGAACAAAGCCATCTCTCATGCTAGCTCTATGCCAGGAAAAGTTTAATTAAGATCAGATCAACAATTTGTTTTTAGTAGAATTCAAATATTGGGGGGATCAAATACATCATATTGGCTGGCTCGCACATTATGAAAATCGCTAAATGAAAAGTAATCTTGATATCAATCGTCCATCGAACGCGCAACTATGCTTAAAAGGGCATCATTAGGGGATTCAATTAAATTGTAAATTATAATAGGAAGGTTCTTTATACGAGTATAGCAATAAAGATGTATCTTACATGTTGTGGATGTTATGCAATGGCATCGGGTAGAGATAGGGGAAGATCCAGGGTTACACTGGAACAGCGCTATTTTCAAACAAGCTGGTGCCCACAACTTTTATTTAGGTATCGATTGACTATTTGATTAATTAGTTGATCGGTTGATCGCTTAAGTGATTGACTAACTGACTGACTGACTGTCTTAGTTTGAAAGTTCAGTGATTGATTGATTGATTGATTGATTGATTGATTGATTGATTGATTGATTGACTGATTGACTGATTTATTGATTTATTGATTTATTTATTTATTTATTTATTTATTTATTTATTTATTTATTTATTGATTGATTGATTGATTGATTGATTGATTGATTGATTGATTGACTGGTTGTTTGTTTGTTTTTTGTTTGTTTGTTTTCTTATTTGTTTGTTTTTTGTTTGTTTGTTTGTTGGTTGGTTGGTTGGTTGATTGATTGGTTAGTTGGTTGGTTTGTTGTTAGTTGGTTGATTGGTTGGTTGGTTGGTTTGTTGTTGGTTGGTTGATTGGTTGGTTGGTTGGTTGGTTGGTTGGTTGGTAGGTTGGTTGAGATTAAGCATATGATAAAGATTAAGCAGTGAAATATCCTTCGATCAGAACGCTTTTGGCGCTTAGTGGGTGCTTTGGTGTAAGACCCTACTGCATTGGTCATGTCAGAAAGAAATTCTCAGTAGATAAAAACAAATCTTTCATGCTACTCTCTGATAGATAGAGTTATCTCAACACGAGCCTGGGCATTTGCATAATTCATTATTCAGTCATGATCCAGAACCCAACCCACAGTTAACTTGTGTCAACCTTTGGGCTCGGCAAAAAAGAGGCGATTGAGACGATTCAATGCTGTCACCTGAATTGGATCCTTTCAGGAAATTTCATTTACTCAGCAGTTAACGGTGCGACAGCTGTCCCGACATCTACACGCCCCAGCTCCGTCACTGTTTTTTTTTTTCCTTGGCCTATTATTGAAAGTGTATAAAGAGCTTCAAGAAAAGAATGAAAGAGTTTTGCACGCCATGTCGCACAGCTTGCTCTGATCATAGTTGGGTATTTCATGACTGCGTCATAACCATGACAGTGGACAATCCGTTCGGTGATGTCGTCTTTTAAGAAGAAACTAAATACCAGTCGAAAGTTATTATCAATTTAGCATCTCCTAAACAGCTTCCAGAATCTTTGAGAGCCAGTAACCGCTACGTTTTCAGAAATCTAAAAAGCTTTCTTTATATACCGCTGATAGGTTGGGATATAAGCTGCTGAGCATGCTTCGATTGCTATTCTGGAATACTCCTTAGCGAAGTTACTACTAATAGGGCAACTTTCTAAACCTTCCAAGGCAGTGCACACGTGCTGCAATACGGCGAATTGTCGCATCTTAAAAGAAATCCGTACTAGTTTTGGTAGAGCTAGTTACCTGTCGATGTTGAAATATTTTGCGACTTAAACTCATAGATGAAAATAGTAGGCTAGTGCAATTTATGGCAGTACTCCTGCTTAGCTATTAGAAATCTAGCTCAAATGCTCATCCAATAGTCATGTAGTTTCTTATTGCGATGCGCCGTAGCTTGATTTAGCAGACGCACGCCGCAAGCGAAGTTGATAATGTATTACGTTCATGGCAAGAGAACGTAATCAAAGTCTTGTTATGTTTAGTAGCTTAATAGTTTAAATGCGTACTTTGAATAGTTTAAATGCTTAATTCAAGAGTTTAAATGAATAATTTTAATATTTTAAATGCATAATTTTTATAGCTTAAATATATAATTTCAATAGTTTCAAAGCAATAAGTTCTCGAGATCCTTTCTGGTTTAACTGATTAAAAATGGGCCACTTCCGTGCATGACATATAGACTTGCCATGGTGTCTAGGATCTGAAGCAATTTTATAACGTCGTTCTTTCGTCCGCTGGATTTCCTCGTGCTAAATCTTTCAAGTTCATGTCTAAAAGGTATTATCTTTCTTCGATTTTATTTATAAAGACGCATATATATTATTTATATTGTACTTTGATTTTAAAGTTACTAATTTCTTAAAGGTGTCCATTCTTCAACATGAGGCTGCAAGCATATTTTATAGGATAAATTCTGCTATAGATTAGTTGATTTCGTACTAAATTCGTAGAAAAGCATTTAAATTAACGAAGACTCGAGTTTCTTTCTCTAGCGACACAAAGGCGTGGCTACTAGCCTCGCTATGACTGGATTGCATCGCCAGATAATGAAAATCATTTTGATCACTGTGGATGCTAATTTATCTTGAGACCAAACACAGCTACGCAAGCGACTTCTACCTGATATCGTTTTCCTCGGATACTCAAACAGAAAAGCCTCAGCGTTTTGCATAGTAACCACTGATAAATCCTCACCAAAATAAAATAAATTCCCTTGTGCCCTCGTATAGGCTCAAGTTTACGTGGTCTCTTGGCATTGGGTTGAAGATTCGTACTGCTTTCTTGAACTTAAGAAGGTATGCATCAATGCAAGCACAGTTTCAAAACGCGATTTCACAAGAGGCTTGCAGAGTTCATCTGAAGAGACTATAGCATTATGAAATGCAAGCAACAATGCACTAGATCCTCCACGCTGTAGAAATATGTATCCATTGCAGCTAGACATAAAACGATCTTCCACCATGCGTACAAATACGCTAACGTTTCTAACGGTGCGTATTGTCATCCACCAGCATAATTGCCAGGTTCCTTTCAGCTTAGACAGTGGTGCTATTTTACTCAGAAAGATGTAAAAAGCAGAGATATGCTATTCGCTCTCATTTCCCTGTTCTCAGGTATTCTTCGGTGCCCAGAACGTTTGCACACACAATTTCTTGTTGAATTATCTATTACTCCATTTCTTTCCTTCTGGAATTATCTGCAATTCAAAACTGGCAAGCTTGTTTCATGTGTTGTTTTTATTGTGCAACCAGCTGTTGGAAGGACGCGCGGACAGGTCATTGCACTCTTGACGTAAATCCAAGAGAGCAAATCGCATTTAGACATGACCTTAAAAGATTTAGCACGACGGAGAACCAATGTGTAAACGATAAATATGCAGATATGGATGCTGCAAAGATGCAGATGCTGAACAATATTGGACTGCAAGATTTCTTTCGTCTCAATTGCAGCATAAGAATTCCAAGAATTGCCAAAAACAAGCTGTTTTTAGTAAGAGTGCATTGCTTTATAAATAAAACCACAAGAAATCTGTGTGCAAAGAAGAGTTTTACTGTGCTGGTCTGGATAACATTATTTGAAAACTAACTAATGTTTTCGAAAAGCAACATGCCATTATCAGATGTCTGTGCTGCCTCGCAACCGGCAGAGCTATAAGTCAGATTTATAAGACAGACTATATAGAGGTAATAAAATTAACTTCGTTGTAGACTGGCAAAAAATTTAATAAGATAGGACCATATGGTTTGTGATTAAATTGAACCTACCTTATCAAGGGTAACGGGCCTTCTGAACAGGTTACTTGAAAGCGAAGGGACTATGATTATTTGTCGCGCTCGATATATTATATGTTGCAGTTAGATAGCTCTCAGATTTTGTATTTATCTAGACTAAGAAACCTAAATAGCAAATTTTGTTATGGCACAGCTGACAAGCTTCCCCCTTTTTTCCTTCTCTCCTTCCCTCTCTCTCTGTCACACACACTCTTCGCCTCTCTCTATTGTATAAATATATATATATATATATATATATATATATATATGTATATATTTACATATATATGTAATTTATACAGTGCCTGGGTCCTACATTTAACGCGGACTCGCATGCCTATAATTGAGCCTCTTCGATCCACGGTTGCCGTATGACAAAGAACAGTTTTGGGGTGCCTAGGAACCTCCTGAGACTTGCTTTCCCGGGGTTTTCCTAGTCCAATCATATGTGCTATACTCAACTATGACATATTATAAAATAGCAACTGACACAAATGAGGCCCATCAAAATTCGGGTACCCTTGATACCTTGGTAGCCAGCGCGTGACAACTGAAAGAGTTTGTCATGTCAAAGCTTGAATGCTTTGAAGCTGGCACACAGGAGTATTTTTTAGCTCGCTCTAGAGTTCAATATGTATTGCAAACTATCTTAGCTTGTGGGTCATTGTTCTTCCCCTAAAAAGTCACCTTCCTAGAATTTTCATTAGGAATTTCCTTCTAGTGATTTATCACTATGCGCCGCTCTTAACAGGAGAATGAGTGAATGCCTGTAGTCATATATGATCACTCGTTGGCTTCCTCTTTATTGATCGTGTTAACGTATCTTCTGTTGTTGGTTTGCGTACATTGTGCTTATTTCTTCTTTATTTCCCTTGTTATTAAAGAATTGGCATTAATACAGAGAGGGGGCTCTTCAATTCCAATTATCATTGATGTGAAGAGCCCACCTTCCCGTCAATATTATATCTATATATACTTATGTATTTTTCATTTTCATGGGAAAATAAATTTATAAATCTTGAATTTTGAATCCTCTCCTAGTTGGCCGAACTCGATTTGGAGGGAGTGTCAGGCCAGCCGGAGACGAGCTTGTTGCATTTTACAAGAATGGCTTCGATTGAGGCTACATTGTAAATGAGTGCAAGTGCAATTAAGGAGTTTATGAGCGCGCTTTTCTAGATGAAGAACGAATGGACTTGAGCCTAGAACATATCATGTATACAGTGCCAGATGATCTGTGAGGCAATGGAGGCATTTGCCTCCGGTCCTGAAGCTCCCAAGGTATGCACCGACACTCGGCAACCAGCCTTAAATGCAGGCGAATAATTTTAGTTAACCCTTTAAGGATCGCCGGCCGAAATATCGGTCCAACGGTTCCCTAGCTGGCAAAATCCTGGGCCTACAAACTGGCCCCACCATGTCCCCTTGTTTATACCTACTTTGCTCCCTTGGGAAGGCTTGGCCAGGCTTTAAAACTTTGTGGGGACGTTCTCGAACGATTAAATCTTGGTTGAATCTTGTCTACACGATGATACACTTAGACACAAGAAAGGCTCTCAGGATGAGTTCCAAATTCGCTGAAATTGCGCTCCGCATTCACCTCGTGCTGATGATAGCAAACTGCTTGGGAAGTTCAGTATCCAAAATGAAATTTGCACGTAAATAGGCTGCGTACGTCAGTGCTTCAAGAATGTTTTAGTCTCACTCTTTTGAGTATTGAAAGTGATATCACGGGTGAAATGAACTTAGATATCATCAACGGCTTTGCCATACACGAAAAGCTGGGAAAGCGAATATATGATTTATTCCTATTCCATTTCCATTTCCATAGGAGGATAAAGCCAAGTCATTCTTGTGAATTGTGCGTCACACTACTGTAAGAATAGTGTCAGGTTGTCAAATTTGAATAATGCCACTCTTGCATAATGCTCTTGCCTTCATAATTGATTTGTTTGATTATATTTGATAACAAAGTCCATTTATTAATCAAAACACTTGTTGGATGAATAGTCGTAATAGTTGGATTAGTAGCTGTAGTGATAGATGTAGTATTAGTAATAGTTGCAGATGCTGTAGTATATATATATATATATATATCATGCGCATCCTGCATCGGACTCTATGCGCACACCAAGTCACACGGACAACACGACATCGGCACCGCTCGTGTCCGAGCATTGGAGTTTTCCAAATAGTCTATTTATATATATATACTAGCGAATGAGAACCTGAGTCAAAACTAAGTTAGATCTTGACAGACTGTTTCTTGTTTCTACATTCATCAGAAGATCTAAATGAGAAAGTA
>QQSS02218183.1:0-10941 GCA_003687565.2 Craspedacusta sowerbii
ATTGGGTTGCCAAAGCGTCGAGGCTGCAGAATGCGCCTCGTAGCTTTGGCAACGATCACGTCCTAATCTTTCTTTAAAACACCGTTGCAGTTGTTTTTGGAAAGTTTCTGCAGAAAATGGAATTGTCCGGGAGCCGCGTAATTCCGCGGGGCGTTTTGCTGTGCCGGAATTTCGAGCAGCCATCGCTAGGCGACTGGCCTTACTGGAATAGTTCGTATTTAACCAAGACGGTTTACCCATATAAGGGCGACAATCAACGCGATCTCCCGATGGGTGAGTCCAGATTGGCGCCTGATTGTGTATCAGTAGACTCTCGTTTCCCATGTGGCATTGTGAAACAGGACATCGACCTCGCACTCTGCTCAACCAATTATTTTGGCCTCATCAGATAAACTCAGCAGGCTAAGGTGCTCTCTCCATTTCAATGCATCAAGGCAGTCCTATGGAGACGGTTGGTATATTGATACAGACTAGAGGGCATATTTGGAAAAAAAATTTAAAAGGGGTTCCGTAACAGATTAAGTTACGATCGATAGCTCATGAATGTGGAGTTTTGCCGGATCGTTCTCTGAAATCTGTTGTCTTATTGGCTTCGGTTTCACGAGACACGACCCGATGAATTGTACGATTTCGGCGATTAACTTCAAGCGAACGTTTTGCAAGCTAGCAGGTTAGTACAAATGATGATTTTGGATATCGTGTTTTATCACGACTGTTATTTGAAGGTGCTTTCAGGCTTCTGCCTCGCTTAAATCTTTGTAACTACATTCCATAAATTCAGTCTCGTTGAACAGTCCCATGTGCTGGAAAATTTAAATTCATTTTTTCATCCTGAAACATTGTTGTTCGATGCAGTCAGCAGCAACAACCCCTGAGCCAAAACTAGCTTCAAATTTCGCTACCTTCTTCGTTGGTTAACATGCTTTGAAAGGATCGTTATTTCTAGTCACCACGTAGATAATCTTTGCTTGGAGCTTCGTTTCAGTGTTTAATTTTTTAAATAATTACGAACTTGTCAATTTTCAGACGATATATTTAATCGGGCACACGCAATCTCAGCACTGGAGCTCCACATCCGTGCATAGCATTACCCTAGCGGAGAAAGTTTTCCACTGACAGCCTGCAAAATCGAGCGTATGTCGGACAAGACTAATGCTCTTCCAATCACTGATTTAATATAACCCACAGCTGAGAATTTGCAATGGCCCTTAAATCGATGATCAAGTCAAGCATTTTCATTATTTATTCTCCTTAATTTCAGAACAACTTGCTAATCTTGATAAGACGATCTTGCCATCCAATTAAACTACAAAATACGCCATATTCTCCAAAATAAACGCAACATTTCATCTCTTACAACTTATCCATCTACAAATGCACATGTAAATTGAGCAAAGGATCAACTTTCCGCTACAACGCCGCCAGACATGGCTGCCAGGGCGATAAGGTCAGCCTCTGTTCCATTCATGGACTCTCCACGAAACCGACACTTTAGAGCGTCTGCGTTCGGATCTACGGACAACCGCGGACGTTTCCAAATTCTGCCGATATTTTCCAAAAATAGCGGATACGGTGTTGCCATGTTTTGTTAGACAAACATGATAAAAAATAATTCTATCTTTTCTGCTAAAATTGCTGGATCTAAGTTGGTAATAAATTTTGATCCTGAAATGCAGTCCATTTCCGATAGCCTTTGAGATAACTGTTAGCATTAGCTATTATTTTCATGCAGTTATGGTAGAATGTCAATGTTTAGCAGTTTCCATCTTAATAAGCATGGCCATGTCCATGGGCCTGCTGTGCAATCAAAAATTCATTGATCTGTGTCGAGCAAAAGAGTTTTTGTCCTCTTGTGCCTGACTAAGCAGTCTCATAATGAGCTTTTTGCTTAGTTTCTGGCAGCATCTGTTCGAAAAGTTTGGTTCTGCAGTAATTTT
Source organism: Craspedacusta sowerbii (assembly GCA_003687565.2). NCBI lineage: Eukaryota > Metazoa > Cnidaria > Hydrozoa > Limnomedusae > Olindiidae > Craspedacusta > Craspedacusta sowerbii. The sequence goes on from QQSS02218183.1 coordinate 1,938, forward strand.
TTGTTCCATATTTTTTAGCTATCCCTGGCATTTGTATCTGGGGCGGGTGGGGTGTGCTCTTTTGCCTGTTCCTACGGTACCGCAAAAGATAGTTGGGCATGGCTTGGTACGAGTGCGATAATGCTCTTCATGCTTCCATACACAGTTTTCTGTGTTGTTCCTCTTAACAAGCAGCTGCTAGAAACAGGCAGAAACATTCGAGATCGAGGTAATGTGCCTGTATGCAAGTTTGACTACGTATGTGCTTATATATGCAGGTATATGCACTAATTTGTGGTGTGTTTATGCAAGTCTTAGATGCTTGATCTTTTCTTTTGTTCAGGTTGTTGGTTTGCACCTCTTGCCTGGGTTTGTGACTGGTCTAAATGTGACCCTTCAAATAAGCCACTTCGAGATGAGTATGATACTGGTATTTATATCTGCATGCTTGTTCAAGCATCGCAGAGGCTGTATGTAATGTCTGTATTATTTTTTTTTAAATGGCTGTGGTTGTGTTACATATTCTTCTTCTTTCTATGAATATTTGGAAACTGGATAGTCATGATTTGAATCCATGAACATATGACTCAAAAATTGTTAACATACATATCTAGTTTTGCCATTTACTTGCATTCATTATTGCTAGCGTGTATTTCGTCTTACTCTCCTGTCTCTCTTAATATAAACATGGGTCCCAGTGTATTGATAGAGGAATCTGAAATATTGTGAGGGCATATTCTCCGCTGATAGTGTAAAATTATTCCTCAGGCAAAAGTAGAAGAACACTGGACATACCACCTGTTTCGCTCTTATAGATGATATTATCTGCATATATGCATAACATGTATGTTGAAGTCCCCACATACTGTCTTGATGTTTTAATGTGCTGCTAATAAATATTTTTATTTTAATCCGTACTTGTCCAGTCTAAAAGCTAATAAACTATAGTAAGTTCTTAAGTTTTTTTGAAAAAGGTTCTTTGCAGTTTTGCCAAGCCTCTTTCTCTCTAGGTGATTCGTGGATTGTTCAGAACCTGTCGAAGTGGGGTCGTCTTCATGGTCTATGCACTGTCCTTTCTGTTGGTGCTTTTGCATTTATGACCTACCGCCTGTCACGACGATAATGCGTCAAGAAGTCGTCAGCGAGTTGTGCTCTTACGTAAATGAAGCAGTGTATACAACATGGTTGTTCTTTGCGTTTTAGCTTGTGAATTATCACTGTCTACGCGTGTGGTCATTCCACCGCCATAGCAAGAGGCTTTGCTGTAGTTATATTATTTTCCTGTTTGCCATTATGTTATTGAAACACTTATTGGAGTGATACCACCCAATAGCTTCTTTTGAACGTTTATAGCCTCAAGCACGTAAAATTTGTGTCATGATGTTTACAGCATTATTGATGAGCCTGGTGTGAGTTTAGGGTGATAAATTTGGTTGGTGTTAGGGTTTGAGAATCGTACTTCGTCGGTGCAGAGGGCGCATTCTGTTTACTGGTAATTATTGGTAATTTTGAAATTAATTAAGTAATTAATCATGAAAAAGTATATAATTATGAAAGTAATTAATTAAAATGCTAATTGACTTCTGAGGCAGAAATAGCTAGACGAGGTAAGCCGTTCAATTTTCGGAAACTATCATAAGTTTTCGTAAAACGGGATCACGTTTGTATCTCAAACGAAGAAAAGTTATCCTCGTTTTAATCTCTAGATTTCAGGTGCACCTGGCCAGTTCTAGTGGACGGCCTGGCCGAAAACATTGCAGATGAGCATCTGAAGAAATAGTTGTCTTTAGGAACTCCGCATAGTTAGGATTTTTGCCATGCGGATCTTCTCCTTTCTGCAAAATTTTGATCGAGCCGTGAACGCTTGCATCGTCCAGCCTGGCTAATTGGACTTGACTGCGAAACGGTCCGTATTCAACGGGCCCCGGAGGAGCGTTCTGTCATTTTGATCGTTGTGGTCATTGTGGGGGGTAAGCACGCATCACGAGGACGTCAACCTTCCGGGCCTCGGGTTTATCTTCCAGCTGTAATAGGGATGTTTCGGACGTATCCACTCGGACCTGTCCACCGGTTGTCCTAGTTAAAGCAAACAATACGCTGTGGTGCGATGGAACTGCTCATTGGACTTCCTCTTGGTAGAGACTGCCCAGGCCTTCCTGGACATGCTCAACGAGCATGCCGGCAATGGCTGTTTCAAAGACGGGCTTTCTTGTGGATTGTTGCTCTGCGTGATTTCGCGTTGCGCCGGTTAGTGCTGGTGGTTGAAAATTGCCCGACAGACAGCGAAGTGCTTCTTCCTTAGCACGTGCAGCTTAATTTGATTTCCTGTTTGACAAGCTGGATATTGGAAAGCAGGTTGGATCTATCGTAAATCTTCAGCTGGATGCTTCGTTCGGCCATGGAGGGTTACAAAGGAGTTCTGGAGTCGACTGTAAGTAATAATAATGTCCATAGGTACTGCGGTCAGTCGTCACACTTGACGTGCCGCTGATACCGGATAACAGTGCGTTTCGAATATTCTCAACTACCATAGGTTGATATGGTAGATGAGATTTTTTTTGGCACGCGCTGCTATCAGGTATCAGCGGCTAGTCAAGGGTGACGAGTGACCGCTTAATTTAGGCTAGAGGATGCGAAATCATGACGATCGACGTCAAGGCTTCAGCTGTTCGTTGGTTAGTTCGCAATTAATTGTGTGGGCATCACCTGACCTGCAAGTGTCGTCTGCGTAGCTTCAAAGATTGCACCATGCGGCCGTGATAGGAATGTGGTGAATTTGCTCCCCGGTTGGGGATTCCTTAAGGTAAGGCCAGACAGTGTTATGGTACGGTCATTCTAATTGCAGCTCTCGGTATATGAGGAGCTTCGCAAGAGAGTCGTTTGAGTGTGTGCAATGAAGACGAATAGAATGCCATCATTGGTAAAGAGATCTGTAGCAGAAACTCAATATCAGGTGAGTCCTTGACGTAGTCAGACGACGAAACAGACAGTGAAATAACATGGCAGAACCAGAGCAAGCTACATCAAAGCAATTCGACAACTGGTCAATGTTCGACCGCTACAGTGAACAGCGAGCAACAAAACGGCAACGGACAGGTGACGAAAGACACGCTGCAACTGCCCTCCATATCATCGACCGTGACCTCCAATACCATCCAACCAGACCGCATCCATGTGCTAGAGAAGAAGGACCAGGGGTTGCTCAGTACTCAACGCTCCCATTTGGAGTGTTCGGGAAAGTTGAGTGCCATGCCCAAGACTTTAGTCGGAGATCTGATGTCCACCGACATGTGCTTATCAGGGTCCCCTGTACCACTGACGGGTGGTCAGTGGCTTCTTACAAATCAATCAGAAGAGCCTTCTTCGCCTGGAGTTGCCATTTCCTTGTGAATGTTGTCGAAAAGCCAATACAGCCGGTAATGCATGAAGCTGCGGAGATTAAGCTAGAAACATTTCCATTACAGCCATTGAAAGCGCAGAGCACTTCAAAAATACCTGCAACTACATTCAATTCAAGCTCAGTACCCAAGAGTGCTGCTGCGACGAATGTCCAAAATGCTTCTTGCGTCTCATCGAAGAAGCCTGGGACATCGAAGTTTGAGAGAATTGGGAGGAGAAAACGCGAACAGGTAATTCTTAATACTGATTTCGATAATTTGATTCTCCGTCTAAGGCCGCTGTCTATGAAAGCAAAGTGGACTTACCCAAGGAAAATGCGTAATACGCAATGTCTTGTTAATGCTCTTTTTATAATTATTTTATTATCATTATTTTCATTGTCGTTCTTGTTGTTATTATCATTACGTATCATATTATTGCTAGTGTGGAAGTATATAACTATTGTTTCTACTTTTTTACTATTTTTGCTTCTACTTAGTGTATAATGATTACTACTATACCTACTGTACAAGAGTGTTATCGCACGGCAGTCAGCATTTCTAGATGCATTATGCGATTTTGGAATTGGAGAGGATGAAAGTAGAGTCGGTCAAATGCCATAGGTTTGACATTAAGAAATTGAATGGCTGGGAAAAGCAAATAGAGCCAAAAAGTTTCGTGCGCCACCAACGCGTTCAGCTTGGGAATCAGCGGCTCATTCCTCCACATAGACTGGACATAAACGGTGGAAGTTGAAAAATGTCAAACTGGCCGAACCTTTTCGAAACCTACTTCAAATTTAATCTGCCTATTGATTATCACGATGAACTAATTATTACTGAGATATGTTATACCGCCAATAGGCTGGGTCCTGACGTTTTCAAAGGCAAAGGAAGCTCGGATCGAGCTGCGCAGCTACCTGAGGATGCGGCTTGATACGCCAGCATACGGTATTCGTTTTGCAATTGACAAATCAAAGCACGATGCCGGGAGTCTTTCGGCCTAAATATTTGTCGCGTGCCTTATCATGCACCCTGAATGTAATCACGTTTTAGCGTCATTATTACGTCTTGCGAATTATTTTAAATGTTGTCTTTAGCAGATTTCTTCCTATGCCAGGTAGCCTAAATCGAAAAACACCAACCTATCTTGTATTCGACAAACAATCTGGTGCGGAAAGAATGGTAGAGCCGACACCTAGCAATTGATGTCTCAACTCGGCAAGCTATAATTGATGTGGCTTGCGTACGGAGTGATAGCATTGGCAAGTTTCACCTAACCTTTATTCCTTTAAATCCATCTTGTCACTGATTGTGTGTGTGTGTTTGTGTCATTGCAAAGATGCAGGTGGCTTCAATTCTTATGTTCCGTGTCATCGAATAGCTCATGCATGCAACCTGTTGTATTCTGATTCTTATCTGCGATTGCTCAAGAGTCCCTTGGCATTATTTCTATCAACTCACATGTTTGTCTGTTTTGAATGGGAAAGGTGCGATTTGATGTATTGCGTCGAAATCTGATTTGTTGCTTGTGTAACTTGAGCAGGTGCATGCAATTTGTACTCAGTCTTCACTGTTATACTACTGGAACTCCCCAAACTGACTCATTAATCTGAATGAATATACGTGAGCTGCTACAGGAAGATTTTCTCATGTGCTATTTGTGGGTCATAAAAGGTGCTCTATGAATCAGATTTTCTTGTTGGTGAATTGTTTTTGTTAAGTGGAATCTTGTTCATACAGTTGTGTAGATATGATGGGCATGAAGACCACCTGGCGTTGATTGTTCGCCTCTTCCTTGCACATGCCCATGGCCAGACTAGAGACGGCTACACATAGTCACGCGCGCACACACACTCACTCACGCATACCTAATTTGCTCACATTTTTTGTCTTTGATACACTATGTTTTAGTCTGTGTTGCGTCTATAGTTAATTGCCATTAAGATAGTTTTTGCTTTCCCGGAAGCTAATAATCTATTGCCGTACTTAATCATACTCTCTCAAGAAAATTATGAAGTATGATGATTTTTAACTAGTTTTTCGCATTCATATCATGCTGTGTCGGGTCTCGATAGGTTTAGAAGGGAACGATAGTGTTTTACTGTGTGTACAAAACCTTGTCCTCAGTAAGCAGTTTTCCCTGCGTTCGGCCTTCCGCCTAAGGCTACTGCTTGAGGTCCGGTTCTTGAAGCTTCCTTCATTATCCGTGCTGGTTTACAAGTGCTCGTATATTCTGTTTTAAAGCTCGTTAATTCTCGGAGAATTTTGAACGATTAGCCATGGATTGGGAAGCATGCGGTCTGGGACTCAAAGTGCTGTCAACTACAGCTACCGGCATCCTTGCTGGAGCGTCTTTGTACACAAGTGTAGTCGACGATCCGGCGAGAAGGTCTCACGAACCCGCCTTGGCTGTCAAAATGTTTAAGACGACAGTTGAAAGAGCCCATGTTTTGCAGGTAAGACGCCACTAAGGTCTCGGCCATCTTGTTTGCTTTGACTATCCGAGTATGCTTATGATCTTGATACGCAAGATAAGCTTCTAGTTCATGTCGTAATAGAGGAACCAAATTTTCTTGTGGTTCGCTTGAATACGAAAACCTCTGGCATGGGAACTAGGTTTTCACTGGCTTCCCTCCGTGGCTTTATTACTTATTACACGATGACAGGCGCTCCTTCATAAGCTGCTTATTTCTCAAGTCTTCTGCGATAAACTTGGAAGGTGGACTAGCCTGATCCAGCGAAGTCCATTTAGTATTCGTATTCTGGTTTTCGTTTAGAAAAAAGAAGCATATCTCAAGCTTCTTATCTTTTGCCTCTTATATGTGTACTTTTAGACCTTGTTTACTACATTGATGTATTGATTTAATGCTTTGAGTTTTCTGGTTCTTGTTTCTCGCTGCTTGTCAGCCGGCTACAGCATTTGTTTCTGGGACAGCCGGAATTCTGGCGTTTGCCTGCTCTTATGGAACTCCTCAGGAGGACTGGTCCTGGCTGTTTGCTGGTGGGGCTACGCTGTTAACCATGCCCTACACCGTATTATTTATACTGCCTCTCAACAAAATGCTCTTCGAGACTGAGAAAAACATTCATGAACGAGGTATGATAAATATCTACTATTTATATATTTATTTATTTTGGTATTTATTCATTTATTGATTTAGTTCCTTTTTTCTAGTTCCTTTTTTAGTTCTTTATTTAGTTCTTTGCTTGTTTGCTTATTTTTATTACTTTTTATTATTTTTTATTTTATTTAGTTATACATGTGCGCTCTTGTTTATTTATTTATTTGTATACTTGCTTATTTGTTTTATTTACTTTGTTCATTTATTTATTTATTTATCTACATGATTATATATTAACTTGTTTGTTAATGAAGGAATTAATTAATTTGTTTGTTTCTTGTCGATGAGCCTCCGCTGAGTTTCTGTTGACGCTGTTTAGATCGGTCATTTTGGAACTTTGCGTATTGAGTACGACTTTGGAGCTGGCCCCTACCCTATGATATCTTCACATAATCTCATATTGTCGCCCTTTCTAATCCTGTATTTCTCACTCTGACTTAGCCGGGAAAGCTTGACCGCGCCTACTCGCATATCAGCGACCGAGCTACCATGCGTCTACAGTATGTTTTGACTCTCAACCCTATGAATACCTTGGGATGTGGTTGTGGAATATTCCTTTTTTGGCGATAAACCACCGCGGGCATCCTATATCTAATGCTTCGACTCACTCCCCGTCATCCCTGATCTTCACAGCCTTCGGCTCATCCTTCGTGTATGCTCTTCGAACCTAACATTCACCGTAGTGACTTCCTTCTCAGATCAAATAATGTATCCAAGAGCATGAAATCGCATTACATCGATACGCTGACTTGATATTTTACATAAATGTTTTGGCCGTTGAACCACGTCATCTGACTTACTGAAGCAACGCCTATTCCGGCTGACGTGACGCCTATTCCGGCTTACGTCACGCCTATTTCGACTTACGTCACGCCTATTTTGGCTGACTTCACGCCTATTTCAGCTGACGTCAGCATAGCGTGCCTAATGCTCCACGCGTATACTTTTATAACTGAAGTATATTTAATTGAAAATGCAAACATGATGCGTAAGTTGATTTCTTGTTGGAGTTTTTATGAGCTCTTATCTTCTTGGCAGTGATCGAATTTTTTTGTTGCCTTTCAATATTTATTTATTATTATTTTTTTTTCTTGTGGGTTTAATTTGAGTTAATGTTTTTTTCCCCGTAGGTGACGCTTGGATTGTCCAGAACTTGGAGAAGTGGGGCAACCGTCATTTCTGGCGCACGGTTGGTTCGGGTGGTATTTTCGCCTATATGCTCTACCGACTGTCACGACTCTAACGGTCCTGTAGTCTACCTCATACCCTTGACACTATACTGACATGTGTAAATGCAGTGCGAACAAGATGGTAGCTGTTTTCGTTGTTATTATTCAAGTGTAATTTTGCGCGGAATTTCGATTTTTCGGTCTTTTTAAGAAGCAGTGGCCTCGTTGCATAGAATGTTTTTTTAAGAGGTTAATTCCTCTTCGGGAGTTCTTCAATCTGCGACTGTTCGCATGCGAAATAGCGATACACGCTATGCACTTCATCCACATTTCGTTAAAATATTTTGCTTTGACGGTGGATGGAATGAGTTCTTGCAAAAGTTTTTTAGCAGCTCTGCTGCAGGTGTTTTGCTGGACATTTTTGACCTAAGGTCGACGCGCCGAAGTTATGCGTCAGAGCTTTGGATTGATCACGTCAGACCCGGAAGCTGGTTATCGCTAGGGCTGTTCTCTTAGCCGTACGTGCTCGCTCGGTTCGCATTGAATCTCGCCTTGTGGTTTCGTCTTTTTTTTTAAATTACTGCCCGACTTAGCTCCTATTCTATTATTGCGGTTTCTTTGGAGTTTGCCTAATCCAGCCTCCACATCTTCCATCAACATTAGAATATGGAATAGAGCATCATAGTGCATTAGTAGGCAGTACTATAGAACAGTTTTTGCAATTGAGTTTTTTGTGTTGGAGTGGCCATGTATATTCATTATATCCAATTGCCTTGGTGGTAATTGCACCTTGCTTTTGTTGGTAGTGGCACGTCAAATGAATTTTGCAAGAAAAGTGACAGTTGATTTCTTCTTTGCGTCAACGTTTGACATGCTTTTGTTTGTTAGCGGTTAGTTGCTAGGAGCATTTGGCTCTGTTATGAAATGATCCGTACGACTCTCATCTGGTGTAGCTGTTTGGGATATGGCTACTCGTAAGGAAATTTATTGATAAAATGAAGTGACTATCGCTTCCATAATGGAGATTTTGATAGCTGCGTAATGGGTGGTTTATATGCACCATGTTCGTCTCGCCATGTTCGTCCTCCATGTTTATATCGGCCATGTTTGAGTCGGCTTTGATTTAAACTTTCTCAGAGTACCGCCCCACATTCAATGACGACGCTACCATGTTTATATCTACCGTTTTTGTATCTACCATGTTTGTATCTACGATGTTCGAGTATGTTTGATTTCAACTTTCTCAGGGGGCCTGATTACTGCCGCAATGTAGTTAGGGATTATAAACGCGAAGCAGTTTATTGTTTTCGAGTTTGTCTTTGGCAGTGGCAAACAAGAAATGCAGCTTGAGACG
>QQSS02218194.1:0-10941 GCA_003687565.2 Craspedacusta sowerbii
ATCTGAAGGCTGTCTCTTTGTTCATGTCAGTTCGTGGTAAAGAGAATTCGACGAGACGGATTCTACCAGGTGACAAAGGCAAGTTCTCCTGTGGCGTTTTTCTCGATTTACAAAAAGCATTTGACACCATAACCACGCCATTCTTCTAAAAAAGCTTGAATATTATGGCGTTAGAGCTCAGGTAAACGATTGGTTCGGTTCATTTCTCGTCAGTCGTAAACAATTTGTAGCGATTGATGATACTAATTCAGGTCCCTTAGATATAACACATGGCGTACCACAAGGTTCTGTCCTAGGACCATTGTTGTTTTTAATCTATATCAATGACTTCAGGCATTGCCTGTCTGTCTCTGAAGCTCGCCATTTTGCTGATGATACGAATATCTTACTTAGTCAATTGTCGCTGAAAGCTTTACGCTAAACTTTGTCCCGAGAACTGCAAAACGTCCCTGCTTTGCGCCAATCGCTTGTCCCTAAACGCAAAAAAGACAGAACTCGTCTTTTTTAAACCGCGTGCTAAAAAGACGGAAATTAGGCTCACAGCGAACTTTGGAGGTAAGCAAATTTTTTTAATTACACGGTCTATTTCAGACCGTGTAAATTACCTTGGTGTGTTGATCGATTCTTCACTTACCTGGACGCCGCCCATTACAGAACTTGCTAAAAAATTGAATAAAGCAATTGGTCTCCTAGGGAAAATGCGCAAATTCGTTAATGCAAGTACTCTTAGAGAACTATATTTTAGCCTTTTCCAAAGCTATATATCCTACGGATGCCTTGTCTGGGGTTTTGGACGCAAGGTTGATCGACAAAGGCTACATCGTATACAAAAGAGAGCAATAAGGGTAATGACGTTTTCCGACTATTGTGAGCCAACCTCTAACCTCTTCGCACAGATGGGTGTATTGAAAATAGATGACGTAATAGAGATGGCTAGATACTTGTTTGTGTACGATTGGAGCAAGGGCAACTTGCCATCGTCCCTACAACGGCTATTCACATTGAACACAAATACAACGGTTACAAGGAGTGAAGGCAGAGGGACTCTCCGAATTCCAAAGATACGCTCGACGAAATTCGGCAATGGGTCTCTTCGATATGTCGGCCCAAATTGCTGAACGAAGTCCTTAATATGAAAATTGATATTAACTTAAGCAGGCCACTATTTAAAAGACACATTTGTGCTCTTCTCTTTGCCAAATACTAATTTGTTTTTCTTACTTCCACTGCTGAAAATGTTCCAAAACACAAATACATGTTAAAATCGCCAAGGCAACCTGCACCTGCTGGACCCACATTACATTACATAATATTACATTGCGTTATGGGGCATCCACATAACTGTGGACTTTATTGATCGTGTTTCTATAGTTTTTATAGTTGGATTGCGTACGTCTTGGTTATTTCTTCCATATTTCTTTTACTATTAACGAATATACATCATTACAGAGAGAGGCTCTTCACCTCCAATTAGCATTGCTATGAGGAGCTCTCCTTCCCGTCTTTGTCAAATCTTTGTAAACCTGTATATTCTTCATTTTGATGGGAGAAATAAATTCTTGAATCTTGAATCTTGAATCTTCTTCACTTTCAGGAATTTTTCGTAGATACAATCCCTTTTTTTTGATCGATACCAACAACCCCCGACTAATCCAAGGCTTCTCTTGTAACATTAATTCTTTTCGAGTAAGACGACGTACAGGAGGCATAAAAGTAAAGGATGTCTGTAAAGGTGGCTAGAAAAATTTTCACTCAGGTATCAACATGTTTATCAGTTAAAGATGTCCAATCGGCTCTTATAATTTCTTCCAGGAATTCTTATTCTCTAAAGTTTTTGTACGATCGACTAAATTTAGTAGGGTTAGCGTTTCCCCTTTTTAAATTGTAGTAGTTGAAGATCGAGAACTGTGGAAAATTATCAGATATTTTACTAGTTATGTTTCCGTTAACTGAGCTGCATTAAGATTGTTCGTACAATAAGTTGTCAGTAAGTGTGCTGGAACGGAAGTCACTCGAGAAGGTAGCAGAATTAGTGGCTGGAAGAAATTACAACTCATCTCGTCATAAAATTCGTATGTTTCGATATTATTGTCATAATTTAAAAGGTTAATATTAAAATGACCTATAAAATTTTGTAGAACAAATTTGTTCTACTTCCTTATCAGATCTAAGGTGCTTAATATAAAAGAGTATCACGTACACGCATATCAGGATGTTTGTAGATACACCCGCAAACAATATTTTTCTGAAATTTTATTCTTATTTATATGTATATTCTTATTTTTATTTATCTCCTTAACTATATTTTTATTCCATATTCCTATTCCTTTGTTCCATTTCGATAAAGACTGCTTCAGCTTCATTTTCAGATTGAAAGCATAGATTACAGCGTGTTTTGTAGACTTGGAGAGGGAATCGTTAATTTAAATAACACAACATCCGGTTTTCGTTAGCGATTTTATGCCTACGAAGGTGTAGTTTGGTAAGTCAATTCAACTTTTTGTTCCCATACTTTTTGTTAAACGCGTTTCGGAAATCATATTACGTGAAACTTATATTTTACTAGTGAAAATAATGTTGTCAATTCATATAGATGTGTTGATATGGATGCTACGATTAGTTGTAGGAAGGCTAGGGATGTTTCTTATTATCTTGTTTCTGCAACTTATTAAGCTCGTCAATGCCATAATATTTAGAGCTATTTGTGCAATTCGAGACCTCATCGATGCTGATAGCTTGTCCGGGTATCTTGTCTAATAGAGTTTTCGCACTTAAAGATGGTGTAAGTAAGTTCCATGTCAAGGTTGTTAAATTTATCGTTAGATTTCGATACTTGGTCTACGAAAGCATTGTTGTACATGCCGCGAATGAAAGTTTTTTTACAAGAACGGAAAGACACTTTCATTTCTTGCCTGAGACGTATTCACATGCTGGAATATTACAGCATTTTTGATGAATGTATCGACAGCAATCAGAGCAAGTGATTGCCTTTAAGTGATTAGGTATGAAAGGAATGCAGGACCCACATTTGTCCTTACTTTTAAAAGGAATGGTTAGCAAAAAACGGAAGCTATAGCGATTAAGAAAATAATTTCTATAAAAACAAGAAAAACGCAAGACAGCGTCGGCGGACTCGGAATCTGGGAGAATACTTTCAATCAAGAAGTTAATTTGGTAGTACATGCCAAGAAATGCAAAATAGTAAAACAATTAGGATCAACAAGACCTATCAGAAAATCCAAACAGGACAAGTCGGAGGAGCGATGGCACGCTAATCGTAATCAGAAACATTAAGCATATAACTAAATCACGTCACCATAACTAGCAGCAGCCAAAAGCTGTCGTAAGCCAATGTCTTGTTTATTGATCGTGCAAATGCTTGTTCAAAGAAAAGTAAGTAGGGGAACCTTTGAGTCACCGGGATGGTTCTAATTGCATCAGCAATTAGGCATAACTTAAAAAAAACGCAATAACAATCATGACAGTCGATCAAGCAAATGAAGCAAGGCGATAAGCTCATTTGCAAACAAACTTTGCAAAAGTGCGTAGAAACTATATAAGCAAGTTACGCAAAAGTCAGCCACCGCAAATCTATGTACAAACCAAGAGCATTAAAGGAAAAATAATGCAAATATTTCATCATAACATTTAATATGATAGTATCACCGAAAAAAAAACTGAACTGGACGTACGAGCGCTGAGATCTTGCCCTGATCAGAAAATCGAAGTTGAGAATGTTTGTTGGCATTTTTCAAGTTCTTAAAAATATTTTTATTAATCCACCATTCAACGTGATGCCAAGATTACAATTGACATCAGCGAAGGCAAACTCCGCTTCACTTTGCACACACGGAGACTTAACCTCGTTAAGCAGTTACAACCTAGCTTTCGTGAAGTCGACTTGCAGCCATAGCCAAGCTTTGGTTTAATTAGTTCCCTGGCTTGATATACTTTGGTGCAGTGGCTCCAAGTCGCACATTTTACAATGATTTGCTAAGGCTTGTTCCACTTGTTCTACCAATGCGATGTGCACGATCAATGACTGCATCAGGCACAGCAACATTAACCTCCTTTAACATTTTCGTCGTTTTTTGCAGGCATTCATTGGCCGTTTCGATGGCGACGACGCCACGCCGTTGACGCGAAGGCAGTTGCGGCGAGAATGCTCTGACTGTAAATATGTGCGTCAACCAGACAAACAGTCACCAAGGCTCTCTAACCAAGCAGACGTCAAGGTTCTTAATTCCTTCATGGCCGAAAATATACCCAAAGCGCGGGATGAACAGCAATATGGACATCAGATAGAGTTAGATAGATAGGATTTGATTTGATGTGATAGATAGATCATTAGTGAGAAGATAATTCAGGTCTCACACGATCATCAGAAGTCAGATATTTAGTACATTTAGCAGACTTAACTTTAATTTTGAAAGTTGCTGTTGGATTAGCAATTCTAATGAGTAGGGTATGCAGAGTATTGTATTAGACTACACCTTTGAATTTTGTTATGTTATTCCTATACGTTTCATTTCGTCTGGATGGCATTAGGAACTCCGAATATCAGCCATAATACAATAATCATAATAGTTCCGATAGTTTGACATATGTAACAAAACCACAGAATTGACTTAAAATTTAAAAGTTGCTATGGGGTTTGCAGCCTTAGTTTATGTAAATTATTTTTCAAAACTACACATTTGAATTTTAAGCAGTTGGTTCCTGAATTTTTGGTTAGTCTGGATAGCTTTGATAATCTGCCATGGCAGGTTTTCGAAACTGATCGTTCCAGTTTGAGAATTTTTTTTTCTAGCAAGAGCAATTCAGAAGTAGGATCATGAAAAATTATATTGCTCATATTGTTGCAATTCAGATATTTGGCTCAGTTTACTGCCCATTAGCTATAAAATTAAACTACCAATAAGTTTCAAATGTAGGAAGTTATTAAACTTCAAGAGAAAGCATATTTAAAAGATTATAGTTTGTCATTAAGAGTAAGATTGCACAGGGTATCATCCATCTCTCTCCAGATGTCTTTGTCAAGCTCGGAAACATAACCTCTTGGTTATTCGAGGTGCCAGCCGACTCATGTTACCTAGCGGAGAGAAAATCGTAGACCTTCTACACTGTTTTTGCGAAGTGCTTCATTCCGTCACTGAATTCAGTACACATAAGCTACACCAGAAGAAGCCGTGTCCACATGAGCATGTGCTTTGGTTTACCAAACGTTTTTGGATAGTTTCGGTTTTGCCAAGCATTTCTGGGCTTAGTTCATTAGTTATCTCTAGGAAAAACTTATTGAAAGTTGGACGTTAAGACTGAAGATCGCCTAGATTTTAAGTTAGCCACAAAGCCTTTGTCAAAGGATATCTTGCTTTAAGCCGACATATTTAAGTTAAAAATTGTTGAGGGATTTTCTGAATTCGGTTCTTAACAAAAGAGTGTTCTACGATGGGTCTAGGATCGCATCTTGTTGCGTAGTAGAAACTTGTGGTGTTACTGTCTACATTATTTGATTTTATTGGCTTTGTAGTATTTGGATGGAAAGTGACGATGGGTTTAGAAGATGTTGCAAGATGTTGCTCTGGTCTCACATCTGATAAGCAGACAGAGCGCAAGGTATTAGCTTCTTAGAAAGTTTTTGTGATATGATATTAGTAGTATTATGTGCATCAACTTTTGATTTGAGGATTTCTATGCAGGAGTATATGTTAAGATGAATTTGCTAATTTTTGATATCAGTTTTTGTGGTTAAGCCAGTTTATGAAGATTTATTTGAAGTAAGATTTATTTGCTTGAACTTCGGTATATATTGATTAGATTAGGTTTTATCATAGCATTATAGTTGCAACAAAGTCAGAATTTGTTAGGAATGAAATGAACATGAGCTTAATACATTGTTTAGTTCGTTTTCCTGTGAAATTGGTTAAATTACTGGAAGTTTGCTGATGTAATTGCAAATTTTGATATTAGATGAGGCATATACGTAAAATTCGTATGCATTATTTTTAATTGACTTTTTCTGTATCTGTCTATGTTCTTTTTGATACTTGGAAGTCAAGGAAGAGATAATTTTTTTACAAGTGCAGAATGCATCTTCTGTGGCACGTTATGTAACGAATGGTTAGGTGGCATGCTGTATGTGTAGCTCATCGCTCACCAATTTCCTTCATTCGCATCTGGTTGCAGTACAAGTAAAGATCTACTGCAATATTCAGTTTCTGTTCACCAAAAAAATTACGTTGCCTGTAGCTCCTCATGTGTTGCATGGACAGTTATTTGTTGATGAGTTTTTACTCCAGATCTTAAAGCCCTACACGTTCTTAGCGCTTGCGCACATTGTGCACTATTATATAGATCGATATTATGGTCCAGCTGTAGAGGTCATGTCACCTTTTTTTTTGTGCTCCTTAGGGAACCTTCTATTTGATATTTAAAATGTTATTGTGCATATTCAGTCCTTTCTTGGCTTTTGAAATTTAGAATGAGTCCGTAATAGACAGAAGGTTTGTTGTCGTCTTGGTGTATTTGCTTATTTGCTTGTTTATTCATGATTATTTATTCATGATTATTATATCATCGTCCTTTACCGTGATGTTGACTTGTTTTGTATTGAGAGATTAAGTATGATTTGTCTTAAATAAAGCTGATGAAATATAAAAGATGATATGGAATGCACAAATGAAATATGTCAGTTCCTTGCCCATGCAGAAGCCTGAGAGTTTTAGTATTTTTAATACTTAGAGGGATTATCATAGGCCTTTAGGAAGGCTTGAAATCGATGATTTTCTATGCATGAAAATATAATAACCTGTATCTATATAACTGGCTGTTGTAATCTACTATTTTAAGTACTATTGCAAGCTATGCGGCTTTAGCCATTGTATGCACGCATATGACACCCTAATTTTGAACATGGTGGTTTTTTATTGTTGATGTTATATCCTCTGCCCTCTGCCCTTCAAGTCTACTTGTCCGGCCAGTTGATTCTGGGAAAGCCTGCTGCTTTCTCTAGGTGTTCTCCAAGTTTTCCGTGGTAGTTGTCCTCGGCTTCTTGGCACTTGTTTAGAACTTTGCGTAAACCGAGTCAAATATGCCTAGCGTATGGTACCATGTCGTCGCAGCTAACTGCTGCGCGCACGGCAATGGAGAGGATGTGCTCTGACAGTTTGACTTTAGAGTGGCTGGCTAGGTCGGTGAAGACCTTGGAGGTGTACTTGAGTTTAATCACATGCCTGAGTTTAGGATCCTTTGGAGGACTACCTGTGGTACTTGGTGGCTAGACCATCTGTTTATGGGCGATGATGCTACAACCTGCCCGGCGGAGCGCAGTCTGGTGGGCGAAGACGAGCTGCTTGGAGAGTATCGTATTGTGTTCTTGGGCAGGTTGCATCGTAGTAGGATGTTTCAGGTAGCCACATAAAGTACTTGGTTTTCCGCGGTCGCGATAGAAGTTGAAAAAGGTTCGCTAACGTTACTTCTTGTGGAAGACCGAGCTAGGGGTCCGGCAGCGGTGCGCAGCTCCGCGAAATCGATCGCGCTGCGCTCTGCTCCTTAGATGGCAGAGAATTATCAGAAGTTAGCACCAATATCCTGAACTCCTTCATATCTTCCTAAATTTGTGATAGTTGATCATGGCGGACGCCTTTGACAGATTCCTTTACAGGAGGATAGTGTCGACCTTTGGCTTGCGAGCGTTGAAGGCTGGTGCATCTGTTTCGCTTACATGCAAAAATATATTTGGTCTTCAAGCGGCCTGATTGTAATCCATATTGCACGAGTCCGCGTACAACATTCCGTTTTCCTTCCGTTCTGGCCACGTATTTTCGCACATTCGCCGTTGGAAGCTTCGTTGAGCTTCTGTATGTCATTATTCCGGTCGACGATGCGGACATCGCGAGGGTTCTTTCTGCGGATGTTGCCTCGTTGGCAGGCCTGCTTGGTCGGTTTTGGGGTGGTGTTCGGGTGGATCTGAGGGCTTCGACCGGCTGGGATGCGTAGACTAGATGCAAACTCCGTGGTTTCGCTGATGTATCCACTCTGCTTTGTAGACATTTGACTGCAGTAGCTGGTCGCTGTGTTCACCGGTTGTTGACGGCGAAGCGTAATGACAACTTCCCTTGACTGCAAACTACTGCCAGTTTGCTCGTAAACCGTAGATTTCACGTGTGGTCAGGCACCACGCCGACATCTCTTCGGTAACCTGATAATCGTCAGATGGTGTAAGAAACTAAGTTGAAGCAGAAACGCAGATAAAGGAGCCCTGTTGTTGGCTGTTTACTAGAAGTGCGTAAGCTTTCAAAGCTTGGATCCCCGTATGCTCCATGTTGGGGTCGCCTTTGTTGGCCAGGCGCTGGAAGTCCACACTGGAATAGATGACTAGCGCCCTGTGTTGCTTTATCGTCGGAACGTATAGCCGAGAATTCGGTAGGGCTGAGCAAGAGCGCAGGGCTGCTGGCAATCATGTCATCTCTCCACAGGCTAAAGGGACGGGGGTCACGCTGCCCGCAAGCGTAGCTCCGCGAGTGGGGTTGCACTGCGCCCGGAAAAATCTCCTGTCTCATTAACGTCCTTCGAGCGCCGCTCGCGAATGGCCAATGATAGGGAGGAAGAATTGCCCCTGCTAGCTTTTGTACTATCTTCGAAGCTGCATCTTTCGGTGCTCTCTCTCGACTTTCCCGATTTCTGTACGATGAAAGCGCCAAATTTTAGAGGCAGTGATTCTGGCAAACGGCTTCTGTAAATCGTCCGTCATCCATCCTTTCTTTCTCTCTACCTAAAAAGCTCTTTGGGTTTGTGGTGTGTGCCCCAATTTATACGTTTTGACTTGAATTTAATCGTTTAATGGTCTCCTCGCAATAAAAATTTTCTAGTTTCGGGACCTTAATAACGTTACGCTTAATCACAAGCAAGAAGGTACGATAATTCCTCAAGAAACGACTTTGTTATGCGTCATATAGTTTTGCTGAGTCTTGTTTGTTTTGTCGTTTTCAGCTATGGAATGAAACTAACCGCCAAGTTGCTTCGGAGGAAAGATTCTTGTTTAAGTCACGTGCGCTTAAGTTTGAGTGGCGATAGGTTGCTGTGTTAATTGGCCGCGCGGCCAATTAAAATAATAGAACATGTTCTAATCGCACGAGGCGAGACGCGGCGAGACGCGAACTTCACGCGCACAGTGTCATCTTCTTCATAGGAAAGCCTCATTCGACATAATTTAGAGCGTGCGCGCGGCGCGCAGTGTGACCCCCACTTCAATGCGTTAAAGGCCTCTGTAGTTGCTTGATCAACTACCGTGAAGCCTTCCACGGAAACCGTTGCTGCTGACTGATGCGCGCGTGAGTCGTTCTTGGTTTGACAATGCAGTTGTAAAATCCGATAAATTTGAGAATCTGCTCCGATCCAGCGTTTTAAGACCGGTTGGCCTTGATTCAAAGTATCCGGACGACCCGCGCCTGAACATGGCAACCTCATCCTTGAAGAACACTGTTGGAGTGGAGACGAAGTGGGTGGCCACACCCTTGTGGTAAATGGACCTTTGTCTCGTGGTTTATGGCCTGTTGATCTGGTACTGATACTGTAATGTAAGGGAGTTCACATGTGCATTAAATTTGATACTATTTTTTTTTAGAATGCTGCTTCTAAATTGGGGGAGCTACTCGATGATACAGATGTGCAGAGAAAATTGGATGAGAACTCTTTGGCCAAGTTAAGTGGCAGGAAAGACCTCCTTACCTGGGACTTTGTGGTTGGGAAAGTTGCACAATATGTACTAGCTGAGTCGTCAGCTTTGACGCGTGGAAAGAAATTGCAAGACGGTACTGTTCAAAAGCGCAAGCAGGTTAGCAAAGTTTTGTAGACGATAACTCTGGCAGACTTTCAAGAACATAAGTTGATGTTTTCCTTTACGTTTTGCCACTGCTAACCTTGAATTGTCTTGCGAAAACGTGCGTTGTCGACTGATCTTTAAGAGAAGTATTGTAATGTTTGGTCTTACTGGTGCCAGGCATGGATGAGGATGTATGACATTCGTAAGAATAACGCCGTTACTTTTTGCCTAGGACATCGGAGACTTATTTCAGACTGTTGTCCAAGTAGCTGAGAAAAGTATGTTATGTGGTGGCCGTCCTTTATTTTGCTCCATCTTTTCAGTGCAGTGTTGCTTTTTTTTAAGCGAGTGAAATTTCAGCTCTCACTTAGACTTGATGGTGAGCCTTCATGGATGTTCATGTGCTACACTCAATATTAGAAGCAGTGTATGCGCACCTTGGTTTTGTGATCCCGGCAACTGCTGTTTCTAATTTCGCCTGTTGCATTTTTTAAAATGCGCGATCTGCTCCGTCTGAGTTATCGATTAAATTTAGGAGGACCAAGACTCAAAGCTGCGGAAATTTACAAGCATGTTTCTAAGGTATTAGCGGACGAAGATCTGCAGCTCTGGTACTTAAATCAATATTCAGGAATACTTTGCAAGTATTTCTTGTGCGTTTCTGAGCACATCAACGCGTTATCAGCCGCTCTGTGGTTGGGTGAGTTTCTTTTCCCGTTGAGAGGTTATTGGGCTTTAGTTGTTAGCGCTAATTAGACCATTTTTTCTGCCTCGTTTTAGAGCATGGCATGTTGTGTTCCTAGTAGAGCTAATCCAAGTTTTCATTCCGTATTTTTTTTGTTCTTGCTAATCTTAGCTTGGCATTCCGTTCATTCTAAGCACAAGTCACCATGTTCACGTTGATGTTGCTCCACATGGTCAGCAACTGACACTGATTTGGCTCTTGAAGGCTAATTTTGATGCCAGAGATAAAATATCGATTGACTATTATAATGTACATGCAATCATTTGTTCATGACTATTGACTCAAACTAACTAAATTATACGGGAGGGAGTACCCCACTGTCGGACTGGGTTGCCAAGTAAAGGTTGGTTAACCCGAAGAACGAGTATTATAT
>QQSS02218205.1:0-10941 GCA_003687565.2 Craspedacusta sowerbii
GCGGTGGTACCGTGATCTACGACACTGCTACTCACTTCTGCTACAAGGGCGTCGTCTACAAGAAATGCGGTGGCAAGGTATATGACCCATCATGTCAACAGTGCTGTGGCGGAACGGCGATCTACGACCCATCCACCCACTTCTGCTACAACGGAGTCGTTTACAAGAAGTGTCGCGGCAAGGAGTATGATCCGCATCGGGAACGTTGCTGAAGTGGCCAAATAGTTCGCATTCCAGATTCGTAAACGTATTTAGACTTCGATTTCCTGTCTTCTGATTATTGTTAAGGGTAGGTGTAGGTAATTCGATTTGAGCTGGTGAGTCTTTTCCTAGGCGTTGGTTTTGCTGAGGACAAGGTGTTTCCTGACGCAGATCTCACATAGTTTATGCTGACTATGGCCTTATATTTAAAGTATGTTACGCAGCAGTTATGAAAAAAGAGACTTGAAGAGTATTATCACGATGCTTTATTTTTCCCGGAAGGTCAAATCGGTTTGGTGTGACCCAGTCTGTCCAGCCATAATCGTCCCTCGTCGCGTGATAATCCCGTGTAGGCTTAACTAGTCAGCACCAGAAATACTGTGCAAAGAATTACAAATACTTTCAAAATGCCAATTACGTTCAAACTGGGTGAACAGAAGGCTGTCTTTTTTGTTGATGTCAGTTCGTGGTACAGGATTCGGAGAGACGAATTTACCAGGTGTCATTTCTGGGGGGCAAGCCATCTATCGCCTCCTACCGACAAGTTCGACCACAGATCGACCACAATTCGACCAAGTTCGCACAGGTTTCATTTGTTCGACTCGGACTACACCTATTCTGCGGGAACTCCAACCAATAAAACACAACAAAACGTGTCTCCTGTAATTCTTACACAAAGCGTTTTCTGAAACAGGTACACAGAAAAAAAAAACATTGGCTACTTTTAGGTATTGATCCTTCTTTTCTTGCGTTGACCCATAATTCTGTTTGTCGTTGTGCTTTCGCAATCCTATTGGAGGAAAACCAAAAGACCTGTACCAGCAAAAGGTTAATAAAACCTGCAGTCTCCATCGGCTTCTTGAATCGATGCTCAAATTGCTTTAATTACATTTATTTTTTTACGCTTTCTCGACCCGGGGGGGGGGGGTAGTGGATACTACAACTTCCGAAGCCACGACGTCCGATGAATGCCTTAAAGATCTAGAAACCCAATTCGATCAGATTATTGTGTCGATGAGTGGTGCCGAGCTCAGGATGGTGTTTAGCGTTTTGCGCTTGCACGTCAGCTTTAAACTAACTGCAGTGTCCTCTCGGGGGCAGGGGGTCGCTGCAGGGTGTTTGTTCCAATCGTTTCGAAATTGTGCGGAAAGTGTTTCTTGTGACTTAAACGACGCTCTAGCTGTGACAGTGCTGTTTATTGCAGTCAGGAATGCAATCAATCAGGCTTGTCGAGTCACCAACCCTTGTGTACTGCTGTGAAGTTGCTGCGTTACCAGGCTAGCTTTAACAAGGCTAATTGTTACTTGCGTCCACTGAACTGGAAACAGCGTAGGCACGTGGTAAAATTAGTAGGGAAGAAGTGTACGGCTTTTGTTTAATGTAATTCTAGCTCTAGCAGTAAGTTAGCTGGAGTGCTTCCTGACACAGGTGCTCAATGTTCCCTTATTAGCGAGTCGTTTCTAGCAAGGCATTTTGTGACTTGCGTGTTAATTGTTTGACTGATTTATTAGACGAAAACGAAACCTTGCAGGTTAGATGAGGCAATAACGAACAAATTTCCTGTGTCGGGTATGCTTTGATTGAAATACTGTTACCAGGAATTAATACAGTGGGCCATGGTACCATTCCTGGTAACGAAGGGTAATTTAGAAGTTCCGATCTTGGGGTGTAACACCTTAGAAAACTTAGTTGATGACGAAACCAATAACGTCTTGATGAGTGCGTCTTTGTAAACCTGGACCGGAACAGGGCGGCCACCCTGGTGAATATGGCAAAAAGTTCAGATACCCCTGGATCGTTCATGTAAGGACCAGTAAAGATGACTTACTAGTGCCCGCCGACCAGGAGATTTTGCTGTCCTGCCACCTTCATTTAGATCGTGCCCACGATCGCAATGCGCCGTATTAATTCGAAGCTGATCCGGTTTTAAACTCGTCTGATTCAGGACTGTCCGTACTGTATTCACTTGCTTACATTTCCTAAGGGAAGATGTCGGTCATCAAAATCCCAGTTCGTAACACGACCAACCGTGACATAACGTTGCCAGGTAGATGTTTTATAGGAACGCACCAGGTAAAATCTATTGTTCCGTTTCGAGTTGAAAGGCTATCTGAAGTCTAATTAGCTACGGGTCAGTCGCCGTGCTAGTCAAAATGGTAGCCCCAGTAACGGGGGAACACACTGAAAGGGCAGAATATGACGACGCGCATGCTCGGACTGTTATCGACAGCATCGAGTTAACGGGTTTAACGAATTCCCAAAGGGAACAAGTGCGTCAAATGCTTAAGAAAGAGTACCAGGTGTTCTCTACGGATGATGATATATCGGGGAGGTGAGGGAACCAAAAATGAAAATCACGCTGTCGGACAAGCAGCCGATTCAAAAAATTATCATGCGGTCTCAAAACCATTGTACCAAGAAATTAAAGCTTACATTCAAGATCTATTGAATAAACAATGGATTGCTAGGTCCGATTCAAATTATTCAAGCCCCATTGTAGCCGTTGGCTATGGCGCGCTAAATAGCAAGACCATCCCCGATCGCCACCCCCTCCCGCGAATGCAATCCACTCTAGACAGCCTGGGTGGGAATAAATACTTTAGCACGCTAGATATGGGTTAAGCATATTATCAGCTGTACCTTGACGAGGAAAGCCGACCGTTGACCGCATTTATCTGTCCGTGGGGCCTTCACGAATTCGTACGGGTCCCGTTTGGGTTGTGTAATGCACCAGCATTCTTTCAGTGGTTTGTAGAGAGTGCACTGGGGGACATGCGCAATGCCTTTACGGTTGCTTATTTAGATGACGTCCTTATATATTCTGCTTCGTTCGATGAGCATCTCGAGCATACTTGGAGGGTCTTAAGACGCCTTTATGAAAAGGGCGTTAAGCTAAAAGTTTAAAGGAAGAAGTTAAGTATCTCGGACGAATCATAAGTAGCGAAGGCTATTGTCCAGACCCGGACAACGTGAAAGCCGTAACTGCACTTGCAGATCGCGTTCCCCGTAACGTTTGTCACCTGCGCCAACTACTTGGTCTAGTAGGATATCATCGGAGACATATTCCGAATTTTAGTAGCGTCGCAAACCCCTTATTGACTTGCTCCAACGCGACAGTTTGAGGCCAAATGTGCGCTCCATGAACTCCAAGTTGTCCCAAGGTCCGTTACAATCAAATGAACGTATTGAGTGGTTCTCTGAGCCACCTCTAGTTTGATACCCCGATTATTCCAGTCCATTTATGTTCAGCTGTGACGCATCGTACGAGGGACTGGGTTGTGTTTTGTACCAGAAACAACAGGGACAACTCCGGGTTATAGGTTATGGTAGTCGCACCTCATTTAGAAGTGAGGGGAACTATCACAGTTGCGAGCTCGAATTTCTTGCGCTGTATTGGGCGATAACAGAACAATTTTATGATTATTTATTTTACGCTTCACATTTCGATGTTTACACTGATAACAACCCCCTCTGTTATGCATGCAATGACCTCAAGCAATTGAACACAACTGGTAAACAAACTGGCCGATTTCAATTTTTCCATCCGCTACAAGCTCGGCAGAAGCAATGCCGATGCTGATTGTCTGAACCGCTTACCGCTCGACCTTGAGTCGCACGTCTCAGACTGCCTTGAGAGATATTATGAAGGGGAAGTTAACGCGATATTTCAAGGCGAGGGAAAACCACGTGTTTACGAGGAAGCATGCGTTGGCGCTTTAAATGTAAGTAACACGGTGGTAGATGTCAACGGGTCGTTCGTGCCCAGGTGCATGAGTGCCTGAGTAGAATTGATCTAGCGGCTATGCAAAATCGAGACCCAGTTGTCGGGAGAGTAAAGCAAATAAGAGAAGCTTTTCATTAAGCTTCGCGAGGCTGACCTGGACATCAAGTTTTTAAGAAACTGCCTTAATTTCAACGTCTTCCCGAAGTTTTTGCCTTACAGACTGCCCTATAGTAGCAAGAGACGAGCGATTGATCAGGAAGCGCATTTATTCAATAGTAATTGGAGTGTTCACGCCTCCTAGGTAATTATACTGGTATCTTGTAAAACTAACTTAGTTGAGAATGACAAAAGATATTGTCGTAACATGTCCTACAAACTAAAAAGTGTATTCTTTCTGTTGAAAGTTGTAAGTAATTTAATTCTGCTGCGTCCATTCGGAAATATAAGAATCATGCAAGGTACTCAAAGAGAGTGATCGTCGACGAGGGAGGTGCGTAAACTTTTCCGTCAGTTTTGGTATTTGCGCCTGGACTCGGACTGCGTGCTTGCCAGGGAAACGACCCATAGGAGACAGCTAGTTTTACCAGCAGAACTCAAGCCCTTGATATACCGAGAGTTACATGAAAATATGGGACATCCGGGTCATGAAAGGGTATTTTAGCCTAAGCATGCAGATAAAAATCGAACATCATGTTACTAATGTAAGTCCATGCCTAAAACAGAGAAAGTCACATGTCACCCACACGGCGCCACTCGGGTCAATTGTCACTTTCGTCACCACTCGAACTAATATGTGTAGATTTTCTCCATCTAAACACCTGTTTTGGGGGCTATGAGTATGTTCTTGTTATAACTGACCACTTTACTCGGTTTAGCCAGGCCTAACCAACGAAAAATAATTCATCAACGACTGCAGCCAACATCATATTTAATAACGTTATATGCCGGTTTGGGATACCTACTAGGATCTTTCACGACCGGGGTAAAGAATGGGAAAATAAAATATTTGAGCAGCTCGAGCAACTCTGCGGAATAACAAAGAGCCGAACCTCGCCATACCATCCGATGGGAAACGGCCAGTGTGAGCGGGTGAATCAGACCCTTCTTGCGATGTGAAGACTCTTCCCGAAGCATGGAAATCACAGTGCAAAGACCACGTAAATAAGCTGATTTTGCATGTAACTGCACCGCGAATAGTGCAACGGGCTATTCTCCCTACTTCCTGCTTTTCGGTCGCCATCTACACCTGCCCATTGACGCCATCTTACCTCATTCAGAACTACCGGTCATTCTGGGAGAATGATGTTGCTGTCGTAAATCAACTCCGAGACCCGGACGGCCTTCTGTATGCAGTACAACGAGAAGGCGAACCTTCGAGAAAGACACGCATTTTGCACGGAAACTTACTTCTTCCTTGCGAGTTTCTTTTAGATAAGCATCAAACTGCAAAGAAGACGGAAGGCCACGATAAAGTAACCGGCCGATATTGAGACACCTCAAACGCATTCTATAAGCCACGCAGATCCTCAGAGAGACTACGATTTGCGAGAAAGACGGAGCCACAAGCCAAGAAGCTAGGAGGTAGCGAGGAATCGAATGGACAAGACAACGAACATGCGGAGGGTGAGTCGAATGGATTTTTAGGTGTCTCCCCTGAGCAATTGAATACACTCTGTAGCTATTTTTTCAACAGGCAGGCAATCAACGATTTGGGAAGCTCCAACGAACAAGAGCATCGACCAGGCGGACTATGTGGCACGGGCAGAAAACACTAGCATCTCAGATGCATCTAGTGATAGTGATCTTATGCCGGCGCATACAGAGACAACCGTTCCGCCACCGATCGCCTTGTCTCCAGTGGTAGAAAGACGACTTCCAAGCAGGACCAGGCGGCCACCTCTTTGCCTCACCTACGACTCGGACTTCAATCAAGTCTGCTGCGTTGAGGGGTTGACAGCTGATCGCTCTCAAGAATTTTGGGGCCCATCTACGCATACACTTGCGCTGAATGTGCGTTAAGGATACTTTATTTTATTTACGAGCCAATAGTTTTTCTTATATTAAGATATTTATTTTTCATGTGGGCACGGTGTTGCTTTTTAAGCGTGAATGCTTGATCCTGGTACCAGGCGGGGTGAAGTTCGACTCGGTTGCCCTCAGGGGTGAAGATCCTACTGAAGAGTCGATTTCCTGTCCGGACAGTCTGACGCCTAAGCTATCTAGGGGTTTGCCTAGCGTTGTTCACACTTTGACAAGCTGGCGTGAAAATCAAAAAAGGCAATAAGTAATTGTTGCTTCAGTTGAAACGAGAAGTTGAAACGAGAAGTTGAAACGTTGGCGACAAATGTCGGAGACGACATTTTTTTTTGGCTGGAAGGCTGGCGTGTGGGTGGTCTTAAGCGACCATAACACCTTTGCGAAAACATGCGGCACCGACGTCATCGGTTATGCGGACTTCGGTAAAAACAAATATCGGACATACCGGCTGCATAGACGACGAAGTCTATGTCGGCAGCAGCAATATCACAGACCCAAGAGCGTCACAGCACCTCTAGTGTAGGATAGGAAAAGACAGGAAAGGACATTAATGAAAGGATATTTAATTATATACAGAAATTAGTATATATTCAGTTGTGCTTGCTAAGAGAGGTAGAGAGTCAGTGCGAGCAGCACGAACCCTTGTCGTGGCGCGGTCGGTCATATTTGTACACCGAAGCAACGCTGGGGAAAAGAACTAAAGGCGATCAGAACGTTGTCTCTTTTGTTGATGTCAGTTCGTGGCACAGGACTCGGCGAGACGAATTTACCAGGTGATGAAGTCATTGTGGACATCGTATGTGCCTGTCAAGCTGCTGATGATCGTCGACGCATCGACTTAATCCGATCATGCAGGGCACTTGAGGACCTTCACTCATTGCTGAGTACTGGCTACAGCCCGAGCCGATCTGCAACATGTCTCCGCCCTGTTGCCCAACAACTAAATAACCACCAAACGCTCGAGGCGAATCAATTCTAGTCAAGTAAAACTTGCCAAATCTGCAAGCACTTCGCCCAAAAAGCTCACAGATGCTCATCTTGCAGCATCCGCAATAGTTTATTTAAAGACCTTGGCATTGCTGAAGCGAAGTCAGCGCACATTTTTCCTTAGGCAGATGCCCAAGCGCGATAACCACCGGGTCTTGCAGCCACAACCAAACAAGCCACATCCTTTCAATGCATCTGGAATACCGTATCCAGTTGCCAGAGCACAACTGTGTAGTTGCAGAAAGGTGTAAACTGATACCGTCAGTCTGAGCTTTTCCGGACCGACATCCATATTTATCAGGAGTGGTAAACACGACAGCAGAAGCGGTGCACCACTTGTCGCAGATTTAATGCATTAGTTTCGATCGACAGCTTTAAAGATGTGGCACGTACTTATGTTGGAGCATTAAGTCAGTGAAGTCCATCGTAATCATTACCGTCGATAGTGGCCCTGACGAGAAATCAATCTTGATGTTTTGTTTATTGCATATCATGCACCTGGTCACAGTGCTTAAAATGCACAGAACGTCGCACGACTCCATTATCTCGTAATTTTCCTGTGCCTAGTCTTCCCACGTTCATTTTGGATCTCATTTGGATTGTCATGGTAGGATGACAGATTTAGACCAGACGAAAGTTGATTATAAAAAGCCCGGAGAGATACTTGCTGAGGTTCGAAGTCTGGCTGTCACATGTGACGGCTTTAACGAACATGCACAGTACATTGAAGCACACAGCATGGTCACCATACTTTCAGTTTCTCCCTGCAAAATGATGTTGGAAACATGTGGAGCAGTCGAGCATTTCTTGCAGGTTGTTGAGTGCAATGATATACCTCCTGCGATCAGATTTGAACCAACAACAACGAAGTGGGAGTCGGTTCATCCCAGCGCGAATACCTTTTGTCAATCAGGAAGGAGGCATCGGAGCTGCAGCCTTGTTTATCTCAATATTAGCGTAAATTTATTGACAAATTTTGTTTCCGCATCAGAAATACTTGCTTAACTTCTCGTTGACCATTACGAAGAAAATAGTCAACTGCAGCACGCCTCTAAAATTCGTAGTCTAAGCGGAACTTAGCCTTGGTAATGGCAGCTCCTACGCCTTTCTTCTCAAAGTGGCGGTGATCGGTCTCTTCTGGATCTACTATGTGCTGCTTACTGAGGCTTCGGCAAGGCTCGTCTGGCTCTGCTCAACTTCTTTCTTCATCTTAACGGCGTTTCCTGAAGTTCTCAGTTTTCGACGATGCACACTCGGTCATCTTCCTCAAGTACTGCTCGTACAGTTCATGATGGCACTGCTTCAGGTGGTTCTTCACGACGGTCGGAGAGCCATCACTTCGGGAGCACGCACCTGACACCTTTTAAAGATCGTCTGGAAGGTGGAAAGGGACAGATAAAAGTAACGGAACGTTTTTGGTATGGCCAACGTATTAGCTAAGACGTAAGGATAGAACTAGCAGTAGGCCTAAAGAATACAGCTTACTAGCAGTACGTAGCAACCAACAAAGACTCAACAACGAATCTGCAATCAAGTATCAAGTGCCCACATGGAGCCCTGATCTTCGCGAAATCCTTAGAATTCTTCGTGACAAAATCATGGCCAGAATCAAAGTATTTCCATGTAACTCTGTTCCTCTGGGGAGCCACCGTCGCATTCCTCTGCATGCGGGAGGTGTTGAAAATACCTGGACCACTGGGCTGAGGTTGCTCTGGGTGTCCTGCGGGGGAACATCATCCACGACGCTGCTGGAGTCAATGATTTGGCAACCCCTGTAGGTCAGGCTCTCGGTTGTGGAACTCTTGTTAGGCATGATGATCACCTGACTGGAGTGAGAACTCGAATAATGATGACACTTTCGACTTGGAAAATTTTATAAGAAAACGGATAAAACTTGCTGTCGCGGCTCGGGTTTATCCTAACATTTGTGACCAAGGTGTACCTGCAGTTTCCTGAAACACGGATGGTATGCGAACGGCACTGACGTCACAAGAGCGGTAATCAAAGGGCTTATATCGCGAAAGAACCGATAAAAGAACGGTATGAACGATAATGAAGCGGTTTACCATAAGAGGAACGGAAGCGAACGGTTTAATTCGTTTCATCGTTCGAACCGTAGTTTTGAACACAAGGTTTTCTTTTTCTAGAACGTTCCTTTCGATGACCGTCGGCAATCGCATGGTAAACGACCAAAATGGTCCATGCCAAAAATTTCCCGTCCGTTTACCGTTACAGTTCCGGTCCGTTCGTTTTGGCCATTGGACAAAAACCGCCCAAAGTTTGTTCAACCATACCCCTGCCCTTCTCGATCCCGTAAGCACATGCGAATGCAAACGCACACACGTCCAATCTTACGGATCAGTCGCCCCAAGTTCACACAGGCACAGCTTAGATGCACCTAAACTGTCTGCTAACGCACAGATAACGAGGTCTTTGGAGGCACGGTGATCCGGCTTGCAAGAGACAAGAGACAGGTTCCAAAGATCTATTTACAAGTCTTCTCTCTCGACTTCCAATGAACAACCTTTCCAATTACCCGTCTATATGTGTATATATACGGTGTATATATATATATAATGACAATGAAGTCTTGTCTTCGCCGTAGCTAGTTTCAAAAATGTGCATACGTCGAAATAGGATCGGCCTGGTTCTTACCCTGTTTACACGTGATATTCACATTCCACATTCCATGATACTTCAATTCCGACCTGCATCATTTTTAGACCCATAGCCAAAGATAGTTTTGGCTAAGTGGTCCCGAATATCCTTGAACCACGTAGAGTTTACTACTCTGTTTGCATCATTATTTACGCAATGGATCGTTCCATGGCAAATATTACAATAACTTCAATACAGCAGGGAAAGAAAAGTTGCAGACAGAGGAATTGGGGAACTTGCTCAGATCCAGTTAACATTCTTTTACAAAGCCGAAGTTCTTGTTGATTGATTGATTGATTGATTGATTGATTGATTGATTGACGTTATTCTTGGTCGATTGTCGAGCGATCCGCAAGGGGCTGTTAATAGGTTTCTTGCAGCTGACTTTTACACCCTAACGGCAACTGATTTTTGTTTTCTTTTCTGGCTTTTCAACGGCAGCATGTCATGCAGCCTCGACTTTACGCAGACGCTACGCTTCATGGCTATTTGAACTGGCTCTATTTAAAAAATCCCATCGTGCTTTCCGGGCACGATAGGTTCTTCAACTATTGTCTTGAAACTAAGAAGTACACCACCCGTTGCACCCCACTAAAACTCACTTAAGAGCAGTTTCTTTCAGCAAAAACCACCACTCCAGGTCCGCAGGTAGGCCTTCATTCTTTTACAAATGATCGAAGATATTAGCAATTTCCAAAGGAAGCGAAGGCATTAAATAGCGTCACAAGCTTGCGTGCCGCTAGCAATAAAGGAATTACGAAACGATTATCCAACTAAGAATGGCACCGAGGATAACTAAATACACCCTGGAATTGTCCAGCTCATGCCCCTAAGTCTGACAAAGAAGCCTGCAAAACGGGGTCTGAATGCACGTAGTTGCTTTCTGCTAAAGCGCTTGGAAGTCTCCACTAACACACGTTCCGATAAGTATCAGAAGTCATGGTCGTACAAAAAAAATCCGGAGCACTTATGTGACAAGCTCAAGAGTCTCCGACAACTAAATAGCGTAAAGCAATGAGACTGCAGCAAAGATAACTAAGCTAGGATACTGCAACAGTGTCTTGTACAACAAAAGCTATACAACGCTATAAAAAAACGCAAAGAAACGAACGATAGCGCTGTATCTCTCTACTCCTCAAAGCGAATGTAGCTCGATGAAGGTTCACGTAGCAAACTGTCAGCCTTCTCCAGCAACTAAGAGTGAAAATCAAAATTCTGCCACAATTGCACTCCCATCAGAATGAGGACCAATCAGGTACATCTATCTATCTATCTATCTATCTATCTATCTATCTATCTATCTATCTATCTATCTATCTATCTATCTATCTATC
>QQSS02218227.1:0-10940 GCA_003687565.2 Craspedacusta sowerbii
AAGCCAGACCAAGAGTTATTAATGTTGTAGATACGGTGAAGAAGTGTCCTTACGAGGCCAACTTTATAGGAAAAGCTGCAATAACTTGAAAAATTCGTCAAAAGGCCAGTGAACGTCGTTTTCCGAAAAATAAAAGTATAAAATGTCTCACCTTGACTGCTGTCAACCAGGGTATCGAGGAGGGTAGTTTTCCATTAACGTCGTATTCCACTGTAAACTTAATATTAGGGTGTCTAGAGTTAAGGAACTCAAGAAACGGAGACACACCCGCAACATTATTAAAAACACCAAATATGTCATCGACATAACGACGATAGAACAGAGGGCCAAAACCTGTGTATGTATCAAGCCATGTGGTCTCATGAACCCCCATAAACAGATTAGCGAGAACTGGCCCTAAGGGTGAACCCATTGCAACCCCGTCAATTCGATCATAAACATTACCATTAAACAGGAAATGCGTTGCAAACATAAACAGTTTTTTGAATTGAGTTTTACTAATTTTAAACCCATGGTTATTTTCCAGAATTCTGATAACAGCAATATCGATAGTTTTACGCAGAGGTATGTTAGTGAACAAACTACTAACATCAAAAGAAACCATAAACTTACCTTTAGAACTTACATTATTAATCTCGCGTACGAAAGTGATTGTGTCTTTAGTGGAGTGAGCTTGAGCGACATAAGGGGAAAGAACCTCAGACAGAAACTTAGCCAATTGGTAATTATACGTGGAACACGAAGATATAATAGGGCGAAAGGAAGGTATACTATTGAAGGACTTATGCATTTTAGGCAAACCATAAATACGCGCGGGATAGGAACCACGGGGATAAACAAGCTTATACGTATCCTCACAAATAAAATTTACATTTTTCAGAGTCCGCAGGAATCTTTGCAGAGAACCTTCTCTCTTTAAAGTTAAAAGAACCAAAATAAAAATTCAATATTGATTCACAGGAGCAGCTACGGCTACTAAATCTACTGTTATCTCTCTCATTGACGACTTAGCTGAATGGCCTGACCTCGTCACCAATAAGCAGCGCTGTGAGTTTGTTCATCTAGAGACACAAAATCAGAAAGACATGGGCTTTCCATACAACGGCAGTATATGACTTCATTAAAACGAACCTGTGTAGCTTGAGAAATTCAACATAATTTCTGCCATTCTCGACTGCACACCAGATTTTTCACATTCGGAGCAAATGTCCATGATTCTTCGATATATGGCTTGCATTGCAAAGGAGGACATCCTAGTAGAAGCAGCTTTCTTCGGTTATTTGAAGGTGAATGAAACCACCGGAAAGGACTTATTGACCTTTCTGGCGCACTTGCATGCTCTTAGTGTCGATATCCGAGACTGTCGAGACTTATGACAATTGATCTGATATATAAGGTCATAATGTCGGTGTTCAAGACTTACGAAAATGAACGAGAAAGTGTTGTATATAGCATGTGCTGCTCATTCCTTGAAACTCGCTCTGGCTGATGACGAAAAGTCCTCCATTCCTACGATTTCTTTAGACGGCACAATCAACCTCCTCTATGTCCTTTTCATGTCATTGCATGCAGGATGAAAAATTATAACCGACAATGTACCGATAGCTGTGACGGCACCATCAGACCCAAGATGGGATGCTTGTATGGACTAGATTCAAGCTGCTTCTCTACTGCATTGGAAATATCATCGATGCCCTCCATCAACTTGATCAATATCACATCGACAAAAAGGAAGGCTAGACGGGCAGCGAAGCAAGCTATTTAACTGAAAATATTTCTTCGTGGCCGTTCATCATTAGCATCGTCGTATGGAACGACATTGTTTTCCAAGTGAACAAGATTAGCAAGTTGTTGAAATCACCCAGCGTAACGGTTGACGTCCTGAACAGTGAAATCACAGCAACACTAGAGTTGCTACTTCTAACTCTCACAAATTATTTAACTCAGAATATTTTAATGATTCTTGTTTCTTACAGTATATAAGAGACTTTAAAGTGTCCGAAAATGTTTTTCCTTTTAATAAAACAAGAATGTTGCTTCAAGTCGATATCAGTTTTGTAGCTGTTAAATCCCAGATGTTCTACGAAGACTCTTTCCGGATTTAGAGAATGAGTGACATCATTCTTCATTTATTAACAAAAATTTGGCTTTTTAGTAAGTTTTTTTTTCTGTCGCTTTTTCAAACGCTTAGTTCGTACGCAGATGTTACCAACTGTATCCATAGCAATAGAATCTGCTGGTTCAGTCCTGTTCTTAAAATATTTTTGTTTCCTATTTCAAAATTTTCAAGTCCTGCTCGCAACTTGATCACTCTCTTTGGTTAAAGAATTCATGCTAAAATATAGTTTTAGTTGAAACAAGTTTTCTTTGCAAACAGACTGCGAGTTTTTACTATCTACCCTATCTTCTTGCAAACTGCATCTCCAAACTCTCTTTTTTATGAAAAAACAACAACAGTAAACAAACGAACAAAGAACCTGACCCATCAAATAAACACCCAATATTGTTTCCTATTTTGTACGGCAATCAACGGCTTTAAGTCACAGTACCTAAATTTCGCTTACATCGAAGTATCGCAAATCCTGAAATTGGGTTATCTGGGCCTACATGGACTGTCTTAGCAGTAATCTTATCGTCTTTTTCTCAGTGTCTACACACTTGAGTTTTGGTTCGTAAACTGCAATATGCTGCGCCTTTTATATCTGAGACCCTCGATATTTGTTCTAAATTAAGACCTGAATTTCCCATCACCTTAACGAGTTAAGAATTTATGTGGATTTTTAGGCGTTATTTTTTTTTCCTTCAAAGAAGCTAGGCAAGGCTTTCTTATTGCAAGAAGGACGTGAGTTTGCAAGAACGACAAGCCAAAGTTCTTGTTCAATTAGTAAGACTTCAGCACTACTTTTCCTGCAGGAATATGTTTCAGCTCATCTAACGCACTCCAGTCAAGGCTATAATTACAATGAACTACCAAAAACTCCAAAGCCTTCAGCAAGCTTTTATACTTCTGACATCTCCCTTCTGCATTGTTAGACAAAAGTACAATTATGGAAGCTTGGGAGACCTGGGCAATGTTAAAAAGACTTGAACACTGCAACATGTGATTTGTAGGGAAAAAAAAAGAAATCGTAAACTACAAAAGGCCACGCGGTGAATCAGGCTTCAGCATAGTTGAAACTGTCCACCATCTTCCCTGTCCAGACTAACTGGTACAAGCCTTGAAATTTCAACCAAACTATTCTAGTCCAAGTAATATCTAGTCATGGCATCGGAAATGCAATATACGACGCAAAACTTTTTGTGAATATATATTCTAAACTCGAGTATGCATCAAATAATCACAACTGAGAGCTTCAGAAAAGTTATCGAGCGCAACTGCTGCTAGTGTTCTCATTAAAAAGACGTTTACGGAATAAAAACAGCAGATCTTTCCTCCTCTGCTTGTGGATTCTCGTCAATCTCGTCCTTCGTAGACATCTTGCTTTCGAACCAATCCGAAATTTCCCATGTTGATGTGGGGATGAAGTCGGGGATGTAAGCTCCTGTTTGCTTCTTATGGGCAGGTACTCTCCACACTTCGTTGTAATGTTTCTCTTCTCTCAGATCGCTGTACCCAGCGAACATTGATTGACCTAGAAAGATCGCCTAATTATATAAGAACTGACGATCCCTTGCGTACATTTCAGATATAAATACCTAGATTTCTATCACACGTCATTAAGTGTATTGATACTAACTCCTAACTCCGTTTTTGTAGATAACAAAATTATGTAAAGGGGATTTTGACTGTGTTTCAGCTTAGCGCTTTGATATAAAGTCATTCCTTAATCTTAAGTCTCTTGGAATGGTCAAAACTCGCATTCGAAGCCATTCATTTACATAATACTGTAGGCAATTTTTCTTTAACTATCATCACGATTGACCTTCTATGTCAATAAAAGGTGTCTTTCATGGTGCGCAGCAAAATGATGCTTACCTTTAAGATAATCCTTTCCATGTTTTAGGATCGCTCGAGAGAGATGGTAAAGTTCAGTGTAGTATCTTTCGTCTGGACCAGAAACCTTTCCGTGGAAAGAACGCACGTAGGCACAGAAGCTTTTGGCTTTGTATATAGACAAAGTCTCGTTGTTTGGAGCAGGTGGTGAGTCGTAGGGGAAGTACAGAGCCATCCCAGACTGCGTTTGGTGGGTGGTGATGTTGTAGTACAAACCTACCAACACCGGTACCGTTAGGTCGAAGGTTTTCTTAGCGACATTATCTCCATTGAAGTACGCGAAAAGTCGTACGAACATCGGCTCAAAGTCTAAATCAAAAACAGTAGACTCATGCCTCAAACAAAGCGCCCACCCATGAAGAAATCAAATTAACTGGTTTATTCGTTATTGCGCAGTATCTTATGGCTTGGGCTTGCATTATTGTTACTCATCATCCATATTGAAACATGTTTTTGGTGATTTATGGGTACTTCATGGCAGTCTTGTGTGCACTAATATCTGTCTAATGAATACTTATTTTTGATTTTCTACTGTATTTTCTTGACACTTCTGCGCTACAAATCGAAACAACCAATGGAACTTGATAAATATGGATTCAGCGGTACTAACAATATCAACAGCCATTATAGAAGATGAATGCGAGAATTTAAGAACTTTCTCCGTAAACCGACGCACTGCTATCTATTCCATGGCATGCTCTTAAAAAGAAATTTATTTGCACTTCCACCATGTATCACGTTTGTTAATTAAGAGACGTGCGCTGCTGTTTCATCGGAATGCAGAGAATCAAGTGAGAAACTGCTCGTACGCTAACAAAATCATCAGAGTTTGTGAATCCTGAACTTTCCATGAGTAACGCCTATGATTCTGATAAGATTTTTCCCCGTGATAGTAAAGCAACCGGAGAGACTCAGTCAGCAACTTTGGGATGTGATCATCATAACAACATGCATTTCGCGACACTTGCCGATAGCCGGAATTCACACATGTGTTTTCAAGCTCTAGTTAATGAGAGAGGTAGAAATCCTTTCGTACTTAAATACAATTACAATTATCAGGTTTTTCAAGCTCTAGCTAATGAGGGAGGAACAAATCTGTTTGGAATTAAATACAATTACAAGCACCATCGTTTTAGGCCTAATATCTCCCTTAATTCGACGGCCATGTTACAAATTCGAGTTGCATTTGAACAATATTCCACTTACCTTTCTCGTCAATCTTATCCGCCTTTGTTACCACGTAGGTTGCTTCTTGGTAACAACGCACTTCAAAGCCGTGGTATCTCTCCACCGTCTCGAAAGGTGGGCAAGTGTAATTTCGGCAGAAATGAGGCTCTGCTCCAAGATAGCGGGCACTGCTCAACGCCACCAAGGCCGATAATAACAGTAACAACTGCATTTCGTAGCTCGTTCTGACTAAAGTGAAAAAGCAGATCAACATTATGGCGCTTCCTCGTGCGTAATTCCTCTCGGTAGAACTCCAGGCAGCGAATTCTAAGGAGGAGAATTTCGCCGATCCCTTCAACCCAAGTTGGTTAGCTTTATAATTATGCAGATTCATTTCTTTAAAATCTCGCTTCGCAATGCGACATACGCCCAAGTATCTGGTATCGGACTGTAGTATCTAGAAGACTGAAGTATCTAGACTGAAGTATCTAGACTGAAGTATCTAGACTGAAGTATCTAGACTGAAGTATCTAGACTGATGTATCTAGTAAACGAATCCTTTCCGTGTGTCGTACTGGGTAAACCTCGTCAGAAAGATTGCTTTTAGAGGACGCTCTATAGTTTCTCTTCAACGTCACTGTCTCGGATAAAGATGATAAGTTATTTTTGTCATTTGCTGATGCAGAAGGATCTGACAAAAACAAAATCAGGCGTTGGTAGCAAAGAGAAAGCAAGTGACTTACGCGTTCGTGCTGGCAATGCTGCCACGATCTTCTCCTTCACGATGATCTTGAATGAGATTTTTGGATTTTTGTCGCCTTTTATATTGCGGCCTGAAACAACGAAACATAAGAAGTCCTGATCTTGAGATTTTATTGACACATGTTAAGATCAGGTGAACACACATCTTGTGTAACAAGGAGCGAAAAGGTCAAGCAGGCTTTCCTTGCATGTTCATCAATCTTAAATTATTTCCAGAGAAGAAGGAAAATTAAATTGGCTTATTGGCCTCCAACACGCTGCGAATTTGTTCAAATTCTTATAGCTCACTTGAAGGCTGAGACTGTGGACCCACTACGTACTTAAAGTTGCTAGCACTCCTATCTACAACACCGCAAGTGAATGGTGAGCTTACCGCCTAAAGCTGACGAGGCATTCAGCGTTTGTAAGAGTTATCATGGTCACCTATACATCATTGTAATTAGTTAAGTTTGCCAGGTAAATTTTAGTAAATCGCAATACTTGAAAGTAATTTTGGTAATACTTGAGAGTTCTCGTAATATTTGGAGGTAACTTTGGATGCATCTGAGAGAAGCATTATTCGTTTCTTTAATTGTTCTTGTTTTAACGTCAATTCTAATTTCCAAAATATACATTCTTTATGCCACTCTCTTCAAAATATTCATTCTTCATGTTAGTTTCCGACGTTAGTCTTTTATGCAGTCTTTCTATTGGAGAAATATTGCTCGATCTTATGAAATTTCCATTGCCTAGACCGCGCTAACAGTTAGAAATGACTTCAGAATATAATTTTGGATTTACGTTTGGGTACAAGCGACCTTAAGCTACCCCAGCTGCTGCAACTAAGGAGTAGTTTTTGTTCATTTTCTAAGCGCATGAGCGAGGTGGATGTAAGCAGAATACACAGAAATCCGACCGTGAAGCAAGCTTGCGCAAACGTGGAGCAGATGTAACGCGCATGTTTGCCTGGCGCCATGGAACTGAGCTTAGAGATGGCACCATCAGCTAAGTTACATCAGTCAATGTTTCAACATGCAAACCCACAAATCACCGATCCCAGTTCTACAACAGCAACAACAACAACAACAACAACAACAACAACAACAACAACAACAACATCAACACCACCACCAACAGCAACAACAATCTCTTGTTCTCCGTAAACGCAAGTTACACATTATTACAAAGTCATCAGATATTCAGTAGATTATAAACTGCGAAGTTTTTATTTTTGTTTATATTTATTTACTTATTTATTTATTTGTTTTGTTTGTTCGTTTTTTTTTTTTGCTATATAGTTCACAATTGCTCCATGTCCAATTTTTAGACAAAGGGTCTGGCTAATGATCATTTTCATTACGATATAGAATATTACTTACGCATTTGATGGGGAAGGATCCTCTGCATTAATGGCTTATTAGTTTGAGGATGTAACCTTAAATCCTGACTAAAGGGTCTATTTCTCAAGACCTAATGAACATCATTGACATTCTCGCTTAGCATGAAATATTAATTTTTTAATTGCATATTCACCACTAATCAGCTTATTGAATCATGTAATGGAATCCCAAACCTCGGATCTACATCGTCTAACAACTCGTAACTTTGTACCCACCCATTTCGGTAAATAAAATCAAATCAAAAAAATCAACAAATGCAAAGCGCTTCAAATGAGAATTGTCAACAATACAAGATCTAAATTCAAATCAGCTCATCAAAAAATAAATAAATAAGGGTAGCAGTGGCGAGTCTAAACAAGGTTATTATCAAGACGTCCAATCTTCATAAATTCCGAGCATAAAGTTGAAGGAGATTAGTATTCATATCATCAGAACAGAAAAAGCGAGGGATCACCAGTTGAACAGCAAGAACAAGAACAAGAGCAAGAATTCATTTTACCCTATCAGAACTCCAAAAATAATTTGAAACGAATTTATAAACTGTTTGGCTAAATGGGAAGGAGGGCTCCTCGTAGCATGAGCTAATCGGTGGTGAAGAGCCCCCCTAACACTTTATGTGAATTAAGTTAGTCGTTTGTAAGCTAAGTACTCAACATATAAAAATATCACTTTAAACAAAAATACTTGCAAACTGTGGGTCAAGCAGACGTTAGGTTTTCATTGCAATTTAAAGTTACTAAATACGTCTTATGCCAATAAAACAAAAGCACGCCTAGCTAATATGTACCAATAAACAAGACATGAAGTTGCACTTTGAACTGTATCCTACTGCTATCTAAGTTTAATTGTGCATCGATGATTCGATTAAGGATAGTTGGTTCTGCGAATCTCAATGATCGCTCACCGTATTTGCCAGTGCGGATTTTGGGAATGCAAGGCTTTCCATCTAAATCTTTTCTTATTCTCTTGCGAAAAACTTTAACTAAGAAAAGTGAGTTTAAGGACGCAGGTAGTTTGCCATCTTTCCAATCATACATGAGCATGTGCTTGTGGAGCTCTATTAAATCATTTAATTAAGTATGTGTGCTTTCGCAAATAACTGGGATGAAGGCTTATAGAAGTCGGCAACAGTAATAACTCTTATTGCTCGTTCTTGTATGCGATATAAACGTTTTAAGTCAGTTTTGTTCGCAAAGCCCCACACAAGGCACCCGTAAGCTAAATAACATAGTGAGAAATAAAGACATTTAAGTGTGTTGAATGGTACATAGCGGCTCACTTTTGTAAGGATAGCAACTACTCTTGTTAGCTTCTTTGAGAGTTCAGCAATCTGAGGCCTCCAGGTCAAGGATGCATCTAGTATTACCCCAAATACTTCACATTATTGGAAAGAAATATTTTTGCACCGGCGATTTTAACTGTAGGCCTCAGGTTGATCGTTCTGTTTGGAGGCTTAAATAGAACGAGCTCTGTTTTCTTCGAATTTAACGAGAGACGGTTTGCGCAAAGCCAGTCAAAAACAAATTGGTTAGTTCATCACATTTAACGACGGATGACTCATCAAGATGCTTGTATCGTCTGCGAAATGGTGCGCGAGCGAACTCTTAAGACAGTGACGCAGATCGGTAATATAGACCAAGAAGAGTAATGGTCCGAGCACTGAGCCTTGCGGGACACCGTATTTTATATCTAGGACCGGAGAGCTTCCAGAATCAATTGTAACATACTGCTTGCGGTCAGAGAGGAAAGAAGCAAACCAGTTATTTATAAAACCCCTAACGCCGAAGTGTTCTAGTTTTTGTAACAGTATGTTGTGATTGACCGTGTCAAAGCCCTTTTGAAAATCTAGAAAAACTCCACAAGTATAGTTACCTTGATCTATGTTGTATTTAATTTCTTCAATTAAACTCAAGAGACAGTGTTGCGTAGAATGTTTTTTCCTAAAGCCTAACTGACGATCATAAAATATATTGAAACTATCGAAATAAGAATAAAGTCTATCGTGCATAGCCTTTTCAAAGATCTAGCTAATGTTGGAGAGCTAAGAAATAGGGCGGTATTTCGAGCAAGAATCGGTAGGTCCAGATTTATGGACCGGAATTACTTTAGCTATTTTTTTAAATGATGGAAAGCGCGACTGCGCAAATGATTGGTTAATAATGTATGACAAAGCTGAGAAATTACTTTGCTGGCTACTTTAGGAGTCGAGAACGTACACTGTGTGGGCCATTTGCTTTTGATGTCTGGAGCGACTCGACGATGTTTGCAACTTCTGTTGCGGTTGTATCAGGAAGAAACATACTTTGGGTGGATGCACTTTTCAAATAAAATTTAAAGTCGTAAACAGGATTGGGGATCTTGCTATCAAGCAACTTGCCAATAGATGAAAAGTACTTATTAAAAGCACTGGCTATATCCTTAGGATTAGATGCAATGGATCCCATATTTTCAACCGTGCTTGGTGTAGCGCTGTTACGCCTTTTAGATAGTTGGATGAGCAACTTTATGCCGTCCCACGTTTTCTTGATATTGGTGCTGTTTTCCCGAAAGAAGTTGCTGAAGTGAAGCATCTTGCTTTTCCTTAAAAGCGATACAATTAAGTTACGGTATTTTTTGTAGAGATGAAACAGTTCCTGCTTGATAAGTGGATTCATTTCAGAAAGGAATTTGCTATGAATTTTATCGCGCTTCATGATAGATATTAGCAGACCCCGAGGAATCCAGGGCTTCTGTAATAGATTTGCTTCTCGTTTCGACATGCTATGAATTGGAGCCATAACTTTAAGAATGTATACCCCTGGATAAAAAATTAAAATATATGCGAATATAAATTAAAGATAGTCTGCGAGAACTAGTCTTTAAGTACAGCTGCTGGAAGTAAGACGAACAGCGTTGCACACATAACCATCTATTGAGGGGAGGTATCTTCGTAGCCGGAGCTAATCAGATTGAAGATACCACCCCGTTATGAGCTCCAATTGAAATTGCAGAGATTGCTTGAAGAATTTCCATTGATACCACTAATACTTTGCATGATCAAATTGATGGAATATCTGCAGATGCAGGGGTACTAGCATAGTATACAGAAAAAGTTTAGGGCTGATTTAGCAGTTAACATCAGAGGTAGTTTAGAGCTGCCATACGAGACTCATGATTTGCCATGAAACGGAACCAAGCCACGAGCTTGCTACGCATGGCCTGCTTTCCATCAGGAAGGTCACGTAATGCAACTGACCAATGAATCATTTCATATACGCTCAAATAAAATAAAATAAAATAAAAGAACCCCGTTCAAAACAATCCCAGCCACAAATAAAAGGAAACAGAAGCATATGCACAAAATAATAGTAATAATGTTTTTTTAACTTCATATATTTTTTATGTTGTTACGACTCATTCGGTAGACCTCGGCACCACTCACTAATTCTAGGCATGGTGGCTTGGATGACGTCCTTTTGGACATCACTCTCAGTACTTTGAACTTTTGCAGCCTGGCAGTGCGCACGTCACATCACAATAATAATTATAATTTTTTTTTTTTAAACTTCATATATTTTTCAGTTTTACCACGACACAATCTGTATACCTCGGCACCACTCACTATTCTAGGCATGGTGCCTCGGATGATGCCATCTTGG
>QQSS02218238.1:0-10940 GCA_003687565.2 Craspedacusta sowerbii
GCGTTGCTGGCCCCAGGCTTGACAGGCATAGGTTAGGTGAGATGAAAAGATGGAGTGATAGATGTTAAGCAATTCTTAGGTAGGCAGATAGTGACGCAGTATGGCTAGAATTTCATTCGCTTTTTGTAGTTTGGGTAGGACTGTGCTGCAATGGGCCTCTCCATTCACGTGCTTATCTATGTATATGCCCAGGTATTTAATGTGTTCGGAAGGCTCAATTTTATGGCCATTTAGCTTGACTTTTAGGTTCCAATTCATTTTATTGTTAGGTTTGTTGAATATTATAATTTCGGTTTTAGTTTCGTTCAGAGAGGTTTGTTGAATATTATAATTTCGGTTTTAGTTTCGTTCATGCGTACTAGATTTATATGTTCAATTGGAAATGAGGCTGTTCTCAAAGCAGTTTTTAGAATTCCAGACGACCAATTGACTTTCACAAAGGCAATTGAAATCGCCCAGGAAACAGACTCTGCTAGAGCTGCCAAAGAAACATTTTATGGTCCGAACGGAGAACCAATAATGAGTGTTGCCCAAAATAAGCGGAACGTCA
Source organism: Craspedacusta sowerbii (assembly GCA_003687565.2). Classification (NCBI taxonomy): domain Eukaryota; kingdom Metazoa; phylum Cnidaria; class Hydrozoa; order Limnomedusae; family Olindiidae; genus Craspedacusta; species Craspedacusta sowerbii. Next base: position 551 of record QQSS02218238.1, read on the forward strand.
AGAACAACATCAAAAGAGACTTCGCCCCTGGTATCTGCGCAAGGTGTGGGTCTAACAGCCATCATTCCAAGGCATGCAAATTCATCGGCAATCAGTGCCGATATTGTAAGAAGATTGGACACTTCAAGTTGGTTTGCTGAAACAGAGACAGTCTTCAAAGGCCTATGTCAGTCTTATCACTGCGAAACCATTTAGAGTGGTCAAACATATTGAACACGATGAAAGGGAACCCATTTATCAACCGATTTACTTAGGTAGCCGGAAATTTGACTTCCTGGTTGACAAGGGTAGTGGCGACAATTTTTGCCAGGAGAGCATTTGGGTACATGCCGGAACACCTGTTCTTGTGGAGCCAGAGTACAATTATACCGGAGCCAATGGAAAGCCACTCCATATAATTGGGAAGTTTGCTTGTGATGTTAAGTTGTCAGAAGGTGAATCGCAGAAACGTATTGAATTCATTGTTTTAAGGAAGCCCATTAATTTGTTAGGTCGTACTGCACTCCGTACGCTTGGCGTAGACGTAACGCCACTATTAAATGGTCCAGTTAAATCAATCTTAAGTTCTGATTTGAGTAAAGTAAATGCTGTTGCTTCTTCTTCTTCCGAGATGATAGTAGTTGGTTGCGTGTAAAATGCATGAAGTTGTGCGAGGAATTTCTGGATCTATTTACTTCTTAGTTGGGTTGTCTGCGTGATTACCAGTTAGATATTAGGTTTAAGCAGGATGCCACTCCAGTCTTCTGCAAGGCTAGAACAGTCCGCTTGGCTCTTTTTGACCAGTTGAATCAAGCCTTAAACACAGGGATTCGGAAAGGACTATGGAAACCAGTGCAATTCAACCAGTACGGCACTCCAGTAGTCCCAGTTGTTAAAAAGCGATCGTCAGGTCAGAGTAACCAGCTACGTGTGTGTAGGGACTACTCAGTTACGGTGAATCCACAACTCGAAATCCATCGTCATCCCATACCTCTACCAGATGATCTAATGCGCAAACTTGGTGGTGGTCCTTTTTTTTTTACTAAGATAAATTTAGCTAATGCATATAACCAGATTGAGTTGACTCCTGAAAGTCAGCGTCGTTTAGCCCTGAGCACACACCGCGGAGCGTTGTTGCAGACAAGACTTCCTTTTGAAATATCATCGGCACCTGGCTATTTTCAAGAAATTACGGATCAGTTGTTGAGTGATTTGAAAGGAGTAGCTGTTAATTTGGACGATATTTTAGTAAGCGGTTGTGATGCGAAAGATCACCTGCAGAATCTTAATGCAGTCTTCAAACGGCTTCGCGAAAAAGGATTGAAGTGCAACTTAAGTAAATGACTCTTCGCTCAGCCTTCAGTTGAGTACATTGGTCACCCCTTGTCGCGTCAAGGAATTTCGAAAGGTCACAAGGCTGATACTGTAATTAATATGCCACCACCTGCTGATGTTGCTTCCGTTCGGGCATTTTGGGTTCTGTGCAGTTTTATGGGAAATTCATCCCAGACCTGTCGACAATCTCCGAACCTAAAACACGATTGACACGTAAAGGTGAACCATGGAAATGGACTTCTGCAGAACAGGTGCCTTTCAGTGTTTAAAGGATATTCTAGCCACTGATCAAGTCCTGGCACTTTTTGATCCCAAAGTGAACATTGGCATGTCTTGTGATGCTTCTGAAGTTGGCATTGGAGTTGTTTTATTTCACCGTTACCCTGATGGGTGTGAGAGTCCTATTGCCAATGCATCTAAAACTCTAACTTCAACCCAGAGGCGGTAGAACCAAGTACAGAAAGAAGCGCTTGCAGTTATTTTTGGCCTTCAGAAATTCTACCAGTGACCATGTAATTGTTAGAGCGGTATTTCTCGAATTTTGGTTATCCGTTCAGCGTTGTTACTGATAACTCGTCGACTTTTCATTCAGAGGAATTTCAGTTGTTCTGCAGAGAGCGAGGTATTTCCCATCTCAGTGGTGCTCCTTATCATCCAGCCTCAAATGGAGCAGCTGAAAGACTGATCCAGTCTCTCAAGCAGTCACTTAAGAAGTCTTCCTTATGCCCAAAGGGTGCTGTCCATGAGTTCCTTATGCAGTAAAGGCGTACCCCTCTGGAGTCAGGATATTGTGTGTTTGTTTGTGCTCAGTGCCCAGTGAGCTCCTCAACGGACGTCAGATTCGCACCAAACTGGATGCCCTGGCGCCATCACCAGTACATATTGCACAGGAGCGACAAGCAAAGGAAGCAACGAAATCTCAGTTACGAGAATCCACCAAATTAGTGGCAGTCACCACGTATCGTTACGTTCCCGGAGCACCTTGTTATACTCTTTATTTCGGTCCGAAGCCCAACAGAGAACCTCGCTGGATACCGGCCGTGGTCACCAAGGTTCTTGGTTCACGTATTGTAAATGTTAGAGTTCTACCGAAAGGACCTATTTGGCGTAGACACATCGAACAAGTAAAGCCAAGGTATGGGGCGAATCAGGATGCCGACCCGGGCTATACATACCGCTCAAATAATATATACGCAATACCCATCACCGGCGTCAAAACTTGCCACAAAATCTCAATAGTCTAAAACAATGATCTTAACAAATGACAAAAACACTTGCTCCCACGACTGGATGAACAAATAAGCACAATGAACAATACTTTATACATGATAGAATGGAGAAATTCCTGGTGATGTCCCTGTGCCCCCAGATCCCCTTGCCCCTTACCCCCAACCGAGCGCCTGCTGCTACACTAGGTACGAAGTTCAATTTCCATGACAATTATCAGCAGAGCCTCACACTCTTAGGTGTATTGCTTAGTAGGTTGAAAAAGGATCCGGACGTATGTAGGGAGTATTATAAAGTTATGAAGGATCAGCTTGAGAGCAGCGTGCTGGAGCATGTAAGTCTTTCCTTTACCTGGATGCGCTTACTGCACGGCTCATCGTGCTGTAGTTCGCAAGGAAAAGGTCACCACGAAGGTACGGATTGTTTGTGATGCTAATTCAAAGACTGCAGGACCGTCGCTCAATGAGGTATTGCATGAAGGACCGTGCTTGCTCCCGGAGCTTGTTAAGGTATTAATAAGGTTTCGAATGTTCAGGGTTGGCGTAACGGCAGATATTGAAAAGGCTTATTACAGGTAGAGGTTGCAGAAAAAAACCAGGACTATCTCAGAGTCTTGTGGGTGCGGGACAATAACGCAAACTTGCACTAACACCAAATGCTACGGTATACTAGGTGCGTATTTGGGGTTACTTCTAGCCCATTCCATGTAATTGCTACCTTGAATCACCACTTTGCAAAATATGCAGAAACCTATCCTGTGGTTGTGAAAGAACTAGGTAACTGTACGTATGCGGATGACCTAACTTCGGGTGCAGACGGACATACTTGAATCACCACTTTGCAAAATATGCAGAAACCTATCCTGTGGTTGTGAAAGAACTAGGTAACTGTACGTATGCGGATGACGTAACTTCGGGTGAAGACGGACATACTTGCTGAGGGAGGGATCCACTTGCGCCGAGGGAGGGTTCCAAAAGTACTTGAGACTATGATTGCGTCCTATCTTGGCCCGGGGTTGAATACGGCGGCTGCTGTGACCGACTTAACGTATTCTAAGTAACGACCTGTTCTTTAAAGGACCCTACGATGAGCCATTTAAACAAAAGGTGCTTGGTATGGTCTAGGATACGGGAGAGGATGAACTTGTTCTCAAGTTTGAGCCTGTATTAGCTGTTACTGGCACAGAATTCGTGGGCTCGAAGCGTAGGTTACTTCGGATAATCGCAAGGCGTTTTGATCCGTTAGGTAAGTCTATAAATTCCATAGACTTAATCGCCTTATGCTACGCGAGTAGCGCGGGGCACAGGGCTGTTGTTCACATCACGTCTGTCAGGATGTTATTTTGGAAGGATAGGCTACTCCCTACAAGGGACCAAAGCATTCCACGGTAAGAGATACGGGCTTGGGTGCTTTTAGTTACACTCGTGTGCATGGTTCCAGATGTCTTGCAGACCATAGTTGAGGTTGACCGCGAGTTTTATTTTTCGGACTCACGCACTGCATTATGCTGGATCAAGCACAAATGCCAACATTTCAAACAGTTTGTTGAAAATCGGAAACCCAGTATATTTAATCACTCGAAGATGCTCTGCAGTCAGACTCTCGAGTAATACTCTTTGGTATAGTGGGCCATCGTGGTTAAGGCTACCGATATCGAAATGGCCAACTATTCAAGCAAAATTGAAGTGACCCAAGTAGCAAAGGAGGAGATGAAGATATGTGATCAAGGGTTGCAAGAAAGTGAATCCTTTGTGTTACTAGTGTCTGAGCGTGTGCACGAGTGCCAAGAGCCAAGAGCATTTAGCAGCGCAAGCAAATTATTCAGGATGACAGGATGGGTAGTGAGGTTTGTAGATAATTTATTAAAACTTGTTCGTGAGTCAGGCCATTCAGAAGGAGGTGAAATGGGGGCAAGGGAAGTGGAGCTCGCCGAAGAAAGATGGATAATTAGCTTGCAAGGTGGGGGGCAGCTGGAGTAGTCGTGCACGGGCTTGAAATAGCTTAAAGATGACCGGGCTATCACACGATGTAGGGGTAGGCTTAGCAATGCAGACATCTCGTATGATCAAAAATTCCCGATTATTATTCCTCGACACCACTAAGTAACGGAACTCATTGTGCGAGACGCACATCGCAGAATTTTGCACGCTGACCCAAACGATACTATGGCTTTAGTTCGTAGTACGTTTTGGATCCCCAGGTTTAGCCAGTTAGTTAGGAAGATCCTACATTCATGCTTTATTTGTCGTAAGGCACAGGGTAAATCATTCCAAACGGATTCCTCCGCTTCCCCCATTTCTAGTTCAGATCGAGGAACCGTTCGCAAGCTCAGGTGTGGATTTTGCTGTGCCCTTGGAACTAACCAACGATTTAACATCTGCTAGTTTGGTGCTTGCTTTGCGGCGATTTATTGCGAGACGTGGAACTCCGCGCATGGTTTTCAGCGATAACGCTAAACCATTCAAATCGGAGGAAAGAAGCCAGTTTTTACGTCATCGAGGAATTGCATGGAATTTCAATCTCGCCGAGGCTCCTTTGGCACGGGGGGGGGGAGGGGAGCTTTTGAGCGTTGGTTGGGTTGACTAAGAAGTGCTTGCGATTATGTCTTGGGAAGGGCTCGCTTATGGTTTGAAGAAATGCAAACCGTGCTCGTAGAGGCTGAGGGATTCATCAATGATCGTCCCTTACGTTACATAGACACAGATACGACCTTGGAAGTGCTCAGGCCTAATCACCTCATTTAAGGAAGGAGACTTCTTGTCATAAGTGATAGACAGCATTGTGCGTGTGCAAGCAAACTAAATGGTCGTGTGCTGAATAAATGAGTTAGTTACAGACAGAAAGTTCTTCAGAATTTTAGAAGTAGGTGGAAAGCGGAGAATTTACTAGCGTTAAGATGTGCGCAAAGCCCATCATCGCGCGCTCGCGATCGCGTCATTCGCGAAGGCGATGTCGTTCTCGTTTAAGACCAGAATCCGCGGTTGTTTTGGCGGCTTGGTAAAGTCAAGAACCTAATTATAAGTGACGACGGCCTTGTTCGAGGAGCGAAGGTTCGGGTCGGTAGCAAGTCAGGCGAGCGTGGTGGGTGGGTGTTGCTTGAGAGACCGTTGCAGCGTCAATACCCCTTGAAGTTCACCCCGCACGGGACGATGCGGATCTGGTACCGGGACTTAGATCTCACCCTTCCGGAGAGGAAGCTCAAACGGGCAGAGAAAAGCGCATGCAGAGTCTTGAACGAGAAGAGTTCGTGGCGTCAAGGTCCGAGCCGATCAAGATCGAAAGGAGTTCGTGGTGTCAGGATCCGAGCCGATCAAGATCATGAAGAAATTTAGTAAAATGAAGAGGATTCATTTTAGGCGGCAGTGTTGCTTAAGACCAGTCTCCAATTCGGCGTTTGCAGGAATGGCCGGATTGTCGAAGACCGGGGTGCCGAAGGGCTGTCGGTGTTACTGTTGTAAGTACCAGAACTCTAGGAACACTACCCCGCGCCGTACCCCACCCATATTTCACTAGTCAACTCGTTCGTTGCCTTAGCATACTTGGGGACTCGGCGTGACGGTACATGTGCAATGTGCAGGCCTGCTGCTGCTGGACGGGTTCGGCAATATTGCGGATGAGAGGCATCATGCTGTGCTACTGTTTACCTCGCATTGGCAGCACTCTTGCAGGTTGGAGCCTAGTCTATAGCACAAAGCCTAAGCGGCTCTCATTATGCCGTCGTTGTATATTTTATGGCGTGTGTTGGTATTAAACTTTCAGATAAGCCGTAGAACACGATACATTGTTTGTTATCCAAGTCAGTCTATGTATACGTTTGTAAGCTGCATTCATTAGTGGTGATTGTCATCTAGCTGGCATGTTCACGACCATTTTTCTAGTGGGTACACTAGTTGCTTATCTCTCACACCGATTCCACACTCGCACTCTCTGTCGCATAGTCTGCCCAACCTATAGTAAGCCACCCCTACGGGATTACAGCAGGCACAAGTACAGAGCTAGCTCACAGAGAAATCTACACATTACTCCTGACGAGTACACTCGCCCGAGACAGTAAACAAGAAGACTTAAGCTTAGACTTGTTTTCCCAACTCCGTGTTCTATTCTCCAATTCTCCAACTCTCCAACTCCCCAACTGCACTAAAAAAACTCCCAACTCCCCTTACATACAAAAACTCCTTACAATAAAATTAAATATGTCCGCCGCTTTGAACTGCAACTTCTGGGTTCTTGCCGACTTTTACGTTCCCACGGTGTGTGCGAAGGGTTTGTCACGGGTGTGAAGTTGCCGCATAGACTAAAGTTGTTGCCTTTCGTCCACCGATATATTTTTCTTTACACCACCGTAAAAGTATAATTACAATTGCGATATAAAGACTTGTGACAACATAATAAAATACAATACAAATTACAACACAACCTTTTTAATTATAACTCATAGAAACAAACTTAATATCACATATATAATATGTAATATATAATATCCAATAAAATATAAATACAAAGGAACTTACCGTGAACGTGTAGGCTCTTATCTGAAGTTCTGACTACTATCTGAAAATCGCGCTCTATATATATGTGTCCGGGCACCATGTTTATGCCATTGTATGATCTCACTGAATACAAAAACGTACCCTGTTTACTACGTGCCATGAAAGAACTGTTGTGATGTTTATCGTAAATCTATCATTCTGGCGTCATCATCTAAATATCCACCGTCGATAATACTGACGCAATGATCAATAGACACTTGTTTTGATCGCGTAATCGTAGCATAATATCAAAGCACACTTGTGCACGACATGATCGTCAACATGCCAGCTAGATCACAATCACCACTAATGAATGCAGCTTACAAACGTATACATAGACTGACTTGGGAAACAAACAATGTATCGTGTTCTAAGGCTTATCTGAAAGTTTAAGTAATACCAACACACGCCATAAAATATACAAAGACGGAATAATGAGAGCCGCTTAGGCTTTGTGCTATAGACTAGGCTCCAACCTGCAAGAGTACTGCCAATGCCAGGTAAACAGTAGCACAGCATGATGCCTCTCACCCGCAATATTGCCGAACCCGTCCAGCAGCAGCAGGCCTGCACATTGCACATGTACAGTTACGCGCAGTCCGCAAGTATGCCTACACAACAAACGAGATGACTAGTGAAATCTAGGTGGGGTGCGGGGCGGGGTAGTGCTCCTAGAGTTCTGGTACGTACAAAAGTTAACACTCTGGAGTATCTAGTATCAATGAAGAAACTGTGGAAAACGCACTTGCTTCACAGCAACATAAAAGCGTGTCCCTCTTCTTGGCCTCCGCAACACCGAAAATATTTATTCGCGCCTCGAAGATGCTAAGCCAACTTGAAAAAGAAACTTCGTTGTCACAAGGGAACTTGGGTATCTTTGGAATCCAGGACATCTCAGTCTCGACACTAACTTGCGGTAGAACCTCCAAATGTTATGCATGCGCGAGTTCTAAGTTAAGTGTCGGCAAAAGAAGATACACCAGTTCTGACAACCGTAACCGTATTCTTCAACTAAATCTTAATAATCTCACAAATACACTTCTTCTGACATCTCTCTCTCAAAATACTCCCCGTCTACTCCACCTATATCCATATATATCAATCTATGTCCAAACAATACCCAAAGTACAATGACCATTTATGCCACATGATTTAAGCAACCAATCATAACGTCCCAATATAACACAAGCATGGAGCTCAACCTGGGACCAAATGTGGCAAACTATAGGATTAAAATAACAAATGACGAAAACCTGTGCATGGCTACGCTCCAGTGTGCATCAAGCATGTATTCAATAATCACGGCAAGTATGGTTATCGAATCGAAACCTGGGAAAATCCACAGTATCGCGCTACGCAGCAGCTTCATGGATTAAGCGTTATCGCATCAGTGGTAATATGAAAAATCTGGGACATTTCCAAACCTGCAAGATAGCTATAAGGTAACTTCATAAAATTTGTTAAATTGTGTGCTTTTTAAGGAATAAAAACGTTCTATGAGTGATGATAAAAATCTTTATCACAAGTGTCACAACGCTATCACAACTGCGCCTTCGGAAAAATTTAAGTTCTGTGCTAACCACGTCACAAGCTTGACAAAGTTCAATAATTGCTTGAATAAGTTTAAATTTTAAGAAACAGTGGGAAAACATGAATTAACAAAATTGTACCAACCATTCTGCCAACAAACCAAACCATTCTAGATGATATATGGTTTTAGCAACATATTTCCTAATATTCTACAAGTCATTCTAATCTCAATTGTCTTTTACTAATTAATCCTGGTGATCTGGGAAGTCAGTCTTCTGCTTCTTGGTCCAGTATCCTTCGACCCAGTTAAATCTGTCGAGTGACAACTTCATAGCAAGATTTAGACACATCTTTGAGAATGTCTTTTCTCCCCGGGGTTTGTCTAGAGGTTGAATAACATGTACATCTGGAAGAGCAAGGATTGACGATATGATGAAACGCAGTGTTACAGTATATAATCTGTTTTCGTCCATATCTTCGTTAAGGTGTTGAAAATTCGCCCTGATAGCTTCGTAAATTGCATAGTTTTTTCCACAGTCTAACGCACCATGTCTTCCGTACTGTTGGAAAGCCTCTTGAAATGCTCTATCAATTTCAATTAGTGCTGCATTGAACTCCTCAATATCATCAGCTGTAATTCTCTCAATGAATTCATACTTAAAATCCGGTAGCACAGCTCTTATCTCTGCTAGAATATTTCGTTTTATTTCTTCGTGGCCATCTTGTCCAATACCAGCAAGGTTCATATTGGAAATTTGGTTGATTATACCGTCCATCTGCGAACATTAAAATATTCTATTTCACATCTATATCTTCAATAATACTATATAGCATCCTACTTAAAAAAAAAACAATTTATAGCATGAAGAGCATTTTTTAACAAGACAATATTATTATATAAGACACATCTTGCGTGGCTACGTTCATACATTTTTTTAAAATTACGCTCAATCAAATCAGTGCTGCATCAGAAGATACTTAAATTGTTAAGCAATAGTCATAATCGCCAAATATGACAGAAATCGTACCTTTTTATCTTGTGGTATCCTGTAAGACTTGTCTCGTTTCGTACAACTACAGAACTGGTGAACAAAGCAGTTGAACACGTCTAGACGCTACGCCCTGCAGACAAAGTGTATTATTATGTCAGTCATGCAGCGCTATCCAGCCAACGCGGATGTCAAACTTGCGGCAGGTCACTGCCTTCGCTATACTGTATCAGCAGTGCAATGTTTACTCAATCAGTTCTAAGGCATGTTCGCGCATACTGCTGTATAACGCCCATATGCCAGTGCTAGAATGCAGTGCGTAAGCAATATGGGTCATGCTGATACTGTTACAAAACGAGCGAAGCTAACACGCACACGAGGCATTTGCGTTTGAACGCTATTCATCGCAATACGTTTCATGTCAGCATGCATTGCTATGTTCGTTAACTTACGCGAATACTTGTTCACAGTTGCATAAGAGACTCCGCAGTAACCCACGAGTTAAATAACTCAAGATAACCAATCCATTTCACTAAATACTTATCACCACGTTTTCGCTTTATCTTTTCAATTCTAAATACTTCTTGATTGGTCACTCGTAGCTCTTGCTCATAAAATGTGCCTCGAATATCTTCACCATTCATATAAGCTATCTTATATGTAATAGGATCTGTGTACTCGATCTTAGAAACAGTAAAGATTTGTTCTGTCCATCTAGGTGCATTTCCTTTTTCAAATGTTTTCTTCTTTTAGTCATTCTGACTTTGTCACCAACAGAAAACTTAGGACTAGATCGTTCCA
>QQSS02218249.1:0-10939 GCA_003687565.2 Craspedacusta sowerbii
ATATATGCAAACCAAGATACGGTATACATTGGACCTAACTAAACAAATGAGTAAACCCTCACTTCAAAAAGTGTGCAACTTCTTTGACATAAAAGCGCAACTGCGTTGATGTGAAAGAACGAGTGTCTGCCGCAGGTCATACCAAATGGGCGGAGGTTAAACCCTAATACGCCTAAGCAAACGGACTTCCCACTTTTTTTATATGCGTTTATAATATTACACCATCCGCAATAAAACGTCTACGACAGCAAAAATAAAATAAAAATACTGAACGCCGTTAACCTAACGAAACAGTGACCACCACCATAATAAAACGGAAAACAACAATCTACAAACTCTTTATAACGGAGACCACCACGTGGCGAGCAGGATACAAAGAAACTGCAACTCCACGCAGGACATGCAAGCTAAGACTTCCTACTCCACAGCAGACATAGTTCTTCACAAAAACTGCAACACTTCTAATAAAATAAACTTCGTATCTATATGCTTTACAGGATCAAAGGCTGATTATTGGGAAAAGATATGCAACTGCGTTAGAGGTGGCAACACCTACTACAAACCTTTTTCGTTCCTTTGGAAATCTTGCTTTCCTGCTTCGGCAACTTTGCAGCATCGGATTCAGGTACCTTCCCGTAACCCATGGACAAAACGAGGCGCTTCAACAGAGGGGTGCTCCGTGAAATTGTCAAATCTTCCCGACCGAATTCCGAGGGGCGGGGTTTCTTCTCCTTAGTAACATCTAGGTGCTCTGGTACAGTTGACAATTTGCGATCAAATGAATTCAAAATCCCTGACATAATAATCGTTCGCAAAACCAGAGGATGGTAAGATCTAGTATACTGCGCCAATTGTGCAAGCTCGTCGAAGTATTCCTGAAGGGGAAAGAATGACGTTACCAAGGTTCTGATAATTCAGACGACATAAATACGACCACAAAAGAGTCGGTCATGTCTTTAAAAGAAAAATCCAACACGTTCATACAGACGTACGAGGTGGCAGCCACTCGATTGACGGACAAGGACAAACTTGTGGGCTGGAATTATCCTTACCGGTCAGCTCGCCTGCGCGTGATTTATTTAACGTCCGGTGTGGCTTGCACAAAACCACCCAAACCACCCAAACCTACCACTGAGCCGGGAATAGTACTTCCCGAAGGAGTCACTGGTTTTTGTGGAGTTAGCATTTCATGTACCCCCGGTGCTCATTTTAACACGCCTGAGATGAGGGAGGCCGGTGCAGTGCGAGACTCTCACATCAGCATACATACATACATACATAAAAACACAATTTAGCTGGCTCAGGAAAAAAAACTGCATTTTCTTATCTACATCATCATTAAAAGAAAGAGGCATAGACGTGCTACCTACCGATCGCATTAAGTCTGCATGCTTAAACATGTCTTTAGTTAGGCGCTGGAAAATAACAGGGCCAACCCATTTAAGCAGGCAAGAACCATTATCCAGCTGAATCTTGATGTAGGTCTCGTAATTCGAAATGTGCTCACTAGACCGGATTTCCGAGGCTTCCCACTGCTGCTCGACAATTTTCACGGCGCAAACTGGAGACGACGCTGCGCTGCTTCGTCGCAACACGTCACACGGTCCCAAAAAGGCGTGCAGAAAGTCACTGATCTTCGTCAGTCCCTCGAGGAGCACGTAAGACTTGAACCAAAATTGCACGCGAGAGGGATGCTGCTTGACTAGCTTCTCAAAATACGTCTGCAAAATCAGCCTCAAGCTCTCCCCGATTATACCCCTCACGCCATTATGACATCCGTGCTCGCAGCCAATGGCGCGATAAATGCTGACATAGCAGTACAGTATGACCTCAAGCTGTTCAGACAGATCTTCGATCTTGTTCGTCCCTATGCCTAGTTCAATCAGCTCGGCTATGATAAGAATGAGCGTCGAAGCGTACGGAGTGCTGGCCGACTGCTTGCAAAATTTCTGCAAGACCCTGAGCACGAACGAGATGCGCAAGTCGCCCAACTCCGTCACGTACGTTCGTAAGTACTCTGGCAAGGTCTCGTCGATGTTCTCTCTCAGCATCGCCGAAAGTTTACTCGTACCGTAACCCAAGCTGAGTTGGTTCGACGCCATCAGCTTAGGGGAACTCTGCCAAGCACCCTCGCCCGATGAACTAGATGAGTGCATGCTGCTTTTCTGGGGCCAGAACCTACGCGCAACGGTTAATACGAGATACGACTCCTCGTCAGCGATGTGGCTCCGCAATAAACTGCGAAGAATTCTCTCCAGATAAGCTAGGCACCAACGATAGCCGTACGAAGACCAGTTATCTAGCATCATCACTTTTAGCACGGCGATATCAAAGTAGGTAGCAACAAAAGACTCCTTGCTCACTCCCGAGCCGCCGAGGAGCCGCGAAACCGGCCGATGCTTTACTTGGACCACCGGCAAGGCCAGGAGCGACGACGTCGGGCCGTGGTGATTCCATAATGGCGCCCAAATTTGCAAGCCGGATTGCAAACTGAACGTGAGGTCGCTGTCGTGGATATGTTGGGCGCACGGAACCAACACCTCGACAAACAGCTCGATCGTGTGCAGGTCAAGCTTCATGTCGGCAGCCGCAGGCCGGCAGTCTTCGACGGCCTCCAACACGAGCCAGTGGAACAGCGAAAACAGCTTGATCACGGGCGGCGTGAGTTTATCGCTAAGGCCCAGAAAGTTGCGCTGCTCGAGCACAGCTGAGCAACAGAGCATGATAAAAGGCATGGAGCCCTTGATCAGGGTCCAACGAGGTGTTGCTTTGAGGGCTTTAATAACGTCAGATAAGCCGATAGTATCTAACAACTTGTAATTGTTCTCCCGTATAAGACGATCTAGAGTCTACAATAAAACGAATATATCATTCAATAATATTAGAGGTTTCCCGCAATTTTATTCCCAAAGCAACAGATATGAAACCATATAACTATATTATTAACCATATAACCATATAATTAATTTCAAAAAGGAACACATGGGAACGGCGTACCGGTACAAGTATTGTACATACATCAATGTCACTGTGGAACATTGCAATCCACGTAAAGGAGCATCATGTTACCTGCACTGCCTGAACGTGTTCAGGTTCCAGCTTTCCACTTTCCGGCTTCGCTTGGAAAAACGCCCTGAAAAAAATATTACGGCTAGGTCTCTTCAAGCGCTCCATGTACGTCAAGACCTAAGCAAACGTTCAACCAAGCATCATTCTACTAAACTTCTCAAAAAACATTTTTCTTTCTCAATAAACTATTCACCAAATTGTTTTTACAATAACACAACTTATGACCATTTATGCCAATTTAATCACATGAAACAACAATCAAACACCGTGATAAGAGAGTATGGATAATCAAGTCTGACTTAGCACTTCTTTCTGTATAGAAGGCATGGTTCCAGGAGGGCTGAAAACGGTTTTGAGGATCACAATACGGTATCTCATTACTTGTTACTTGCTCCTGTTACTTCTACTGTTAGACGCGTTGCTCGTCACTGTTACTCACCACGTCAAGTAACATAACGTTTTCTTACTTGTGCAAAACTTTTTCAACGATCTCAGCATTAACCCAGGGTGGAAAAAGTACAAGCCAAAAACCAGCGACTAAACCTTCCTACTCAACAATATTATACTAAATTCTTCCACGACAAGGAGCATGGCAAAAGCATTCCAAAGCTTAGCAATTTTTCCAACTACCCAAACAATCTCAATAATAAATTTATTTGCAATAGCCAATTCTGCAAAAAGAGATAATCAGGTAGGGACAGCAACTACGCCAAAACTAGTATCCTTGAAGCGCCAATACTACCAACATTAAAGACATGACATGTCACGTATCATAAATTTCATCCGCAACGACACGTTGGATATCATAATTTGTATGTTTTTTTTTTCGCAATAAATTCCAAATACAGTGAAAGCGTCGACGTCGGAAAGAAACAACCGCATTTCAGGTTAAGAACATCCATCCTTACTATATTTTGACAGACATGAAAGGCAGACACGATTACTGACGCAAAGGTTATTGTCACCTCTTATCCAGGTCAGATGTTTCCTGTAGTTATTCAAAGTATCACTTAGCAGACCTCAGTGAACCAGTGAGCTTGGCAACTGATTTTGCATAGCAACAACAACAACAACAGTTTTGAGAAAACACTTCCTATAGTAGCAGACAGCTAGCACTATATGCAGTATATAGCATATGACACAAAGTACAACAGACATACAGTTGTAGACGTCCCATAGAACAAGTTAAGTGGCCGACAGACCTACAAGAGCTCCAAGGCAATGTGCAAACGCAAAGGGAAAACACTGCTAAACAAAACAAAGCACCTACCTGCAACGTTCCCAGAGCAGCTCCTGAACTTTGATAGGAAGATGCGAAGCAGGTCGTTCATTAACGTACTCCATTTTACTTAAATCTACTCTTCAAAATTTGTCGACGGTACAAGACGACTCGTAACCATCAGGTCAGAGACATGGAAGTAGAACAACGCAATTGCAAAGTACTCAAGTGAGCATCGCAAGAAAGCGATTAACATAGAACCATATCAATCCGCCAGCAGAAAAGAGGTCTTTAATGGACCATCCACTTGGTGAGGCACGTTCCTATTCTGTTACATTACAAGGAAAAGTCATTCCCAGACCACAAGATGTTTTGTTAACCTTATGTCTTGAATCTGCAAACGGCTACAATTTCTGGTCCTGGATATCCGTTATGCGCAAAGCAACAGAAGTCAACAACAATAGGCATGACACGCAACTCTGACAAGTACCAAGTCAGACGAATTCGCTATGCCCAAAAGATTACCTAGGCAACCACAATGCAAAGAGCTATGAATAAACACCTACACGATCCATAAGAATCGTAACTCAACTGAAACATATGTTAACAAAGAAGAAGCTTTCAAAAAACAAATACAAGCAGGGAAAAGAGGTTTCAAAACAAGCAATACTCTTTGAAAGTTTCAAATTGGGGAGAATCTTTGCTCCCGGTCAAACGTAGCGATCACGTCTATTAGAAATACGAGCATCTGATATGCAAAGCAAAATAATTGTCCTTTGAAAAACAAAAAAGAAACAACAGTACATCTTAAATGACGATCAAGAAAGCAACGCTTTTCAGAACGGACAATGCAATGAATTATGGATTCATGTCCAACTGGCCTAAGCAAATCTTTAAGTTACAACCCAACATATATTTTTTGGCAGGCTGTTTATAAGGCAAGAAAGAAGGAGTAAGGTAAAGTGTTGCCTAAAACAGGAGTAAGGCAAGAAGCACGACCCCAGAAGCATACATAGTGACAACAGGGAGTGTGCCCATACAAACAAGTCAAAACACGCATACGAAACCATCTTCTTTACTGATAATAAAAAGAAACACGGCAGACAATAAAACTTCATGGCTAAATCAAGATTTAAGATATCTGAATAATCTGCCCACGCAATTTAAATTTGGACCGCTCGTTAAACTACCGAGTGCATAAATCCATAAACACTACCTATGCACTTGTCAACGACTGCAATTTAAAGAAAACAATTCAAATAAAATTCCAGATTGCCGTTATCAGTTCAATTCACACCAAACCTTCCAACAACATTAGAAGGACATGCCAGAGACTCTCCAATGACATTAAAATAAATCGGGAATGAAACATTATAATAACCAATAACAAATTAATTAATACATATACAAGCGTACTGGCCAAAACATGCTCACAAGAGCTAGAGCTGCTAGCGTCACAAGAACACGAAGAATGCAACACGAAGACACTCTCATCATAACGGTGTACCAAAAGCATCTATATAGTCTAGATCAGCTTGAACAATGTCATAACATCTAGCGCAAACATGCTACAACTCATAGGAAGTTTAACGTAAATAATACCCAATTTAATAAAATTAACAGCATAAAGAAAACATTTTGAGTATCGTAGCATACCGCGAGTAATCAAACACATTTTCTATGTAGGAGCATAGGAAGAATGTAGGTGACAAAAAAAACGGTGACTAAGCTAAGCCCTTAAAGAGCTCACCTTCATTGAAAAAAGGCTAGAACATGCTTAGCGTGCATAGTTTGCCAAGTCAAACTTAAATACACACTACAGGGAAAACCACAAAAAAACGGCATAATGGCAGTAACTTTTGAAGCACGGACGATTGCAAAAAACTAGTTTCGGCTCATAGGTTCCTTTCTGCAGCTTCCATAAATTTCCACACAACATTTGCTGATTGCTGATCAACAAAGCGACCAGTGGCAGGATTTGCTATGCTTAGCCTTCACTGCCACCACCTCAAAATAACTACCCAACCCTGCTTGTGATCTTTGCAGCTGGCAAAATAAGGAAATAGCACTTCTGATCACGTGCATAAATAATATAGAAAATAGGAGATATGGATATCAGAAACTTAAGAAAACAAATTAATTGTACACATAAGCGACCTTTATGGCAAAGATAGTTAATTGACCTTAGTAGTTTTCAAGTTGTCGGCAGCACACTCGATTTAAGCATTCACTGTTCTGACATCCACTAGCAGTTTCTGGACATGGGCCATCAAATATGTTGTCGCAATAGAACAGTTCACTGGGATCCAATTTGGGGCAAACCGACACTAAATCTTCTATGCAACGGCCACTAAGGTTGATGCAGCCAGATAAATCAAGATGGCGAAGATGTGGCAAGCCACCATACTTGCATAGAGCTCGCAAGCCTAGATTTGTGAGTTGATAACAGCCAGAAAGTCTCATTGTTTCAAGCATTCTGAATCCATTCAAGTGTGAGCAATCAACACATTGACTGGATGCCTGTAACACAGAGCTCTTCTTACTCTTTAAATCGCCACAACAAGATGCATTAAAACTCGCAACAGAACTTTCACAGACATGCTTGCCAAGCGCATTGGATAGCTTGACTAAAATTTTGTCAGTAATATTACGGCATCCTGACACATCAAAATATTTTAAGCAATGCCCACCCCCACCTTTAAATAACCCCATAATTCCCAAATCTGATATAATTGTTTGTGAAGCATCAAAGTATTCCAAGTTAGGGCACTGGCACAGCAGGCGGTAGAGCATACCATTGGAGATCGCTTTACTGCATTCAACAACTATTGACTTGACAGATGTACCAACTTTGGGCAACACAAATCGTGATAACCCAATCAAAATTCTAGACTCCCTTCTTGCCTGCACATCAACACCCTCATCTGCTTCATTGGAGCATGCATTCGATGCATCACTGTAGTCGTCTAGGAACATAGCCATTTCATAATTAGGGGCACAATCGCAGTTACAATCATCAGAGGATGCACGGCTGAAACGCCAGTCACCAGTACCCCACCTGGTTATGTTTAAGTGCTGCCATAATGACCTATCATAAGCCAGAGCAGACCATTTATGACTGACTTGAGCACAACGACAAAGATCCTTTGGTCCAAGGTAAGACAGCACTCGAACTAGCAACTCGTCAGACAATGCACTCACTGCTGAAGTGCGCGTGCTAAAATAATCCTCCGCCAATTCTGGGCTACTTGACAGGCATAGATCTTCAAGATCATTGTGAATTTCCAACAAGCTGTCAGCACTCACAGAGCAGCTCTTATTACCACCAAATATTACATCAAAAGAAGACTTGGCAGCAAGCAATTTTTCTCCCAGATCTTTTAACTGATGAAGTTTTAGAACAGTGTCCTTGATGTGTCTCAGTTCATTGGCAGATACAAATTGCATCAGCAGAGGCTGCAAAACCTAAAATACGAAAAATAACAAATGAAATTAAACAATAAAGCATATGCATTTAAAAAACAAAAAAAATATCGAATACATTTTGAGCATTTTGAGGAATTCCTTGGCATCTAAAATCACCCCTACCATGAAGATTCTACTGGTGTTATACTGCCTAACATGTTTACAGCAAAAGCTCTTCCGGAAGAACCTATGCAAAGTGCAGTCAATGACCCACCATTTTTTTCAAACAATTCCTTGTTAATAATGTTGATCCTCCATACCAAAAGATGCATTTCTGAACCCCACATAATTTAATTTCACTGGCAAAAATATATGCTTCTACTTGTATGTCAGTTTATTTTTGCTTGCTGACTTTTCACAAAGTTCTTCAAGTAACCTAACATTGAGCAATCTAGAATCTGATTGCCATATCCAAGGCGACAGGACCCGATCTAACACAAATGATCTAACACAAATTAGATGCAATTTGGGGCTTATCATGTCTAGACAAAGCAGAGCACGGCACAACAATCTACAATGTCAGAATCATAACTATTAGGTAGTTACAACAAGCAGAAGAATACTTTCAAACATTAGGCCAGAATAGCTGAAATTTTATGTAAATTGAATTAGTTAGTGAATTATTCCAATAAAGAAGAGTGAAATCTTTATCAATAAAATCCATGACTGAACATCATTACTGCATGTGACAGGAAGCCAACATTCATATGAATCAATTAAGAATTACTCTTTAAACTAGTGGGCACAACACAAAAGAAACGGTTTGAAAGCAGCAAAGGAATATCTAATGTGCAAGTGATAACGGTGAATGAATATTTTATTCATGCAAAAGCTATAATTTCCATATCCCAGTACATGAAATTCAGAGCAAAAACCTAACCACCAGACCATTGCTGCCAGCCTATTACTGCATGTGAAAGGAATTCAACATGAAAATGAATCAATTAAGCATTACTCTTTAAACTTGCGCCCACAACACAAAAGAAATAATTTGAAGAAGCAAATAGTAAACGTATGCCACTTAACAAAACACTTACACAAGAATGCGCTCGGGAGAAATAACACCCAAGTTAACCACCCCACTAACTTTATCTGTCTAGCCTACCTCTTCTCCACCTTTCTTAACAATTTAATTGATTGTTACTTAGCATCATTGGCTGGTAGAATTATTTATTTTTCCTGCGCACTGAGTTTACCATGCAAGTATTTTCTTTAACTGTTCTATTAATGAACCATTAGTCTGTTCATGCGCATTGCGTATAAATGTATGCCCTAGTCTCCCTTCTCACACCGAGTTAGATCTCCGGGGCTTGTATTGATTGCACAGCAACAGTGAATGCATTAATACAGTGAGAATTACAAGAATTGCAATGACAAAAATGCCTGCTAGCTCTCAAATCTTGCAATTCATTTACCTGTTCTTCTTCTACCATGTGTGGAACATATTCCTCATAGAAGTCTCCAACCATTCTGTTTAAGCGCATACCCTGCAAATGAAGATCTGAATGAGGATCCTGCTTCAACTCTCTCTGTGTTGTCTTCACCAGCCTAAGCAACTGAGAGATGTGACTGTGGGCATGCAGGTGCACAAGTAACTTTTGAAGAGCATCACCCCGTAGCCGCCGTTTCAGAATACCCATAATATATTTGTTTTCAATCTCCTCATGCTTTTTCAGTTCCCCAAAAGCAGATAGCAGGTCTACAAGCAAATCACCAAATGAACTGCTATTGCTGAAGTCAGTAGCATGAAATTGCTCATTTACATGCACTAGCAGATGCTTCATGCGGTTGTGAGGAATGGTGAAAACATCAAGGTCTTCATATAGGGAAGCGCTTTCGACGCTTGTCATTCTGGGACTCCTAAAGGTGTAAAGCATTAAATAACTAATTCTACATCATAGCTGACCATCACATACTTATTTTCAAAAACATAGCCTGCATGGAAGCCTTATCAGCACACTGCATAAGCTTTCCAAAACCGTATATTAGATTTAAATCTGAAATACTCAGGCAGACGAAATTGTGAGGACTGTTAAAGACATCAAGGTCTTCACATAGGGCAGTGCCTTCAGCCCTTGTCATTCTGAGACTCCTTTAAAATCATCATACATAATTAATTCTACATCATAGCTGAACAGCACATTTGTTCCAAAATTATAGCCTTGGAAACCCTTATCTGTACACTGCATATCAAAAGCTTTCCAAACCATTCAGTACATATAGATTTAAATCCGAAACACCAAAGTAGACGAAATTTTTATTGCCTTCACACATCAAACCAGACACCTAAACAGCAACCCATATTATATTGACAACTAATTACATAAATCAGGATATAATTAAATCCCACAAATTTGTCTATTCTTGGCTTGAACGCCTGCCAGCGGCTGCTGAAATAGCAAATAAACTGGAAGATTATTTACCATAGCAATGTTTGTCAGTTCGTAAAAGCTACTTCTATTTAGCACTTGAAGACCAGTATTTAATAACAACAGACTTTTAAGTCACACTACACAAGGCTTTTATCACTCATACCTTGCTCAAATAGTTCACTCCTTTTGTACAACTTAAAATGTGCGTAGTTAAGTGCATAATACATTATTTACTTAAATAATCCTGATGCCTTTCTGCAGCCACAAATACTTGACATCACCTCAAGCTGCTATGTTAATGTTAAACTAAGTATTCTATTATTTTAAGTAAAGGCTTCCTTTTAATGATATTGCTCACATACGGCAAAAAAAATTCTGTTGTATATTTCGCATCACATTATGTAACCCATTGGCAATCGTGTCCAATGTAGGATAGGGCGAAAAAGACGACCAGAATATCCCAACTATCAAAGAGGACCCCTAAGATAGCTGTGTTTGCATTTTTGCAAAGCACTCCAGTCCGTGGGTAACGAAGCAGGAAAACGATTTTTTTTAAGCGAAACAGCTGCAAGCGTATTTACCCAGCCACTTTCATTGCGTAAATGGATATTTTACCTACTGCATGGCCTGTCGTAGACATCCACTTGTCAGTGGGGTACGCCACAATGATATAAATATATACACCATACATATATATATATATATATATATATATATATATATATATATATATATATATATATATATCAAATTATATATTTATATATATAAACATATATATATATAGTTGGGAGACACCAAAAATCCCTCTCTC
>QQSS02218260.1:0-10937 GCA_003687565.2 Craspedacusta sowerbii
AGATAGATAGATAGATAGATAGATAGATAGATAGATAGATAGATAGATAGATAGATAGATAGATAGATGGATAGATGCACGAAAAGCCAAAATATTCTGCGGCAAAAAAAAAATTGAAATGAACAGAAGCGACCGTGAATCCGTTCTTTTACCAGCCGATGAAATGCAACTCGTTTTATAGAGCACCGAACGCAAATCACCTCAAATCAAGTAAATTCAATAATTATTAAATTAATTTATAGAATTCTGTTAATCGTTAACCTAAATTACAGAATAGCAGCTTCACAAAGTTGCTTTAAGCTGAGCAACGCTTGACACTAACTCTTCACTCGAACGCAAACCAAGCCATGTCCTGAAATACTATATCGTTTATCTAAAAGTAGCTTTAACGTAATGAAGCCAGTCAACTTCACTGGATGGCAATGAGTAGAGTACAGCTGCCATGCTTTAAACAAGTCTCAGTGAACTCCGTTTAACGTCCCTCCACAGTTGCCTAACGAGACGCTCCCTACACTCGAGGACCCTTCCATCAGATCGGTAAGACAAACGCACCATGGATAACGTCGCTTGCTAATTATGTGCTCTCTAGCTTTGCAAGGCTGGTTTGCTAATAATATGCTGCGGAAGTATCGGCAAAATATTTACTGGGGGGACTATTTGAATGCGATACGGCAATCTAGACTAGTCAACCAGGCCCGACGTATCTTTAAATGAATCTTCCCGATTCAAACGGCAATGCAGAAACCAAGGCGTTGAATTGGTATCGTAGATTACCAATTGTAATAATAAGATTTGAGGAATGCGGTTTCTATGAAAAACTGACTATAAGGAACACTTTGAAATCAAAACATCTGCTTACACCTGCTTAATCGCATCATGCTCGAAGTGCGCGATCCAGATCCGTGACGTCACCCAAGCCACTTGCAGTGAAGAAGAGGTCGACCAAATTTCGGTTTTGGTTACGGTGCCGAAACCGTTGTTTTGGCAATCTTTCCGTTACAGCCGCAAGTCAATTTACAAGTTCGGTTTTTATTCGGTTACGGCCGTAACTATTAATACAAGTTCGGTGCAGCGGAAACCGTTTGAGCCGATACCACGGCAGCATGCAAATGACGTAATTATTGCCGTCAGTTGACCAGCTAGATGAGGGTGCGCGCAAACGGACACTTCCATTTAATTGCCTACTCATCGAGTAATAAAAACTACCGATTATAATCAATCGCTAATGAGTATATACGCAACTTGATGTCTTGATGCGTATACATAGTTTATGTACATGCGTAAGTTTTGGTTTCGGTTTCGGTTACGGCCGTAATTGAGTGAGCAGTTACGGCTAAAGTTACGGTTACGGCCATGCAGTTTCGGTTAAAGCTTCGGTTGCAGAGTTAGCTGGAAAAGCAGGTTCGGTCGACCTCCAACGTGAAGCCAAGTGTAGCCGGTCACTCATGGCTCACTTAACGTCGATGTCCGCATTGGTGTCTGAGCGACCGATTCGCGCTTAAAGCCACCTCGTCCGCCAGATTTTAATTCAAAGCCACTTCCTCGTCGGCTAGATTTGGCACCATTTTAGAAACCTATTGTCAAACGTCGCTTGTGCCGCATTCAACTCACGTGAAGATGAAAAAGTAGCATGTGTTTGCGATGGTCATTCAGCTGCTTTATGCGTTGCTTTTCTGCAGCTTGCAGGCGCTTCAAATCCAGGACTCGTGTATTCCGTTTGTAAGCGCGGCTACTTATAAAACTTTTTGCTTTTCCTCTCTTTCACAGCTCCATCCATGCTCCAGCATAATACACCTATGATGCCGTTAGTATCTCCACAAGCGCCTGCACCAGTTAGTGTTGTAACAGTTCCAGCCGTCACGACGCAACCGATTTGGTCAGCACCCACGCCTTGTCCCCCCGCATGCAGTATGGATTGCAACCCTGTCTTGTGTCCACTCACCTGCTGCAACTACCAGGTCAAGAAGTCGAAACTCATGAAAGCTGTGGGCCACATCCAAGAGCCTCACAAAAAAGTGCGGAGCAGAGTGAAGGCTCAACCTTGGTGATGTTAGGTAGCCTTCAAGCATGGCTATAAGACCCAAGATCATGGAGCGCAGTGGTCAAATTAATCAACGTCTTCAACATTGATTCGCAAAGCTAAAACTCTGTTAGAAGATTTCAAGATCGGATGGTCGCGAAATGCAAGCGCTGTTCTCCAAGAAGTGTTTTTTCAACTCTAGCCATCCTGGCACTCTGCATTAAAATGCTGAACACTTAAAAATAAGGCGTACCTTGCGGTCTCGTTACAGTAAGCACTTTCATATGCGTTTGTGGCCTCTTAACCGTGTCAACTGTAGAGTTTGTTTTTATGTACGATTGTGATGAATGATCATGTATGCCATGTTCGCGCGTCTGTTTATTAGATACGAGGCGGTAAGTGTGTAATAATCCAATTTGGGTAATAGTGCGCACACTTGAAAGTGCTTATGACTCACAGGCCTGTAAAGAAAGGGCGCCCGATACGAGTGACACGAGCAAAGCATTAATTTATGATGCAAATGATTTTTCACCAAGCCAAATCGACCATCCTTAAGATGGATTTCCATATCCAGATTTACATATTTTCCGTGGACAGAACGGATAAACAAATGCCGCAATATAGTCCGCAGAAAATTTTCTGATGACTAGTCCACTCGGAAAATTTTCGGCGGGCAGTAATTTGCTGAACTCAGTAATTCCCGTCAAATATCTAGCCGATTAGCTCATTTTGAAAGTTTGCTACCAGAAATCCGGTCAAAGTTGGATTCGGCTCAGCTTTGCCGGACTGAGCGGTAGGGAAAAGATTCATGCTGATAGGACTCAACGTAGCAACCAATCACTGTCACATATCAAATTTTTTTGGATATGGAAATCCACCGTTAAGCGCTCTGCTTAAACCACCCTACCATAATCAACGCACAAAATCCTACACTCACAGTGACGCTAAGTACACTTCCGGTTGTATTAGGTTTCCTAGAATACGCCTTGATGTCGGGGATGCCCTGTAGTTCCTTCTCTCATCAGTAAATCACTTGATTTCTTTCTTCGAGCGAACCTCGTCAAGATTGCAATTTTCTCAACGGATGTCTGTGCAGTGGAAGGGCCAAAATGAGTAACCAAGACCCAGGTCTATCTTTTAGATCCTTTTGGGAGTTTCAGAATGATTGTAGTAGACGTTAAGTCTGATCGGCCACCGGTATGGGAATGAATTCAGATTCAGCTGCTGCGCGCATGAATTTTTCTTGACAAAGTTCGTCAGACACACAGTTCTTCTGCTTAGCGACCGACCGTTGACCGGTGCCCAGTGGGAGGGCGCTCCTAAGTCGTTCCTCCCGGCCACCCTCTTTTCTTGGTTTTTTTTTTTTTTTAACGCGTCAGGACGCTTTTTGGTGTCATGCAGTTTCACAAGACGGCACCTTCTGCATGGCTATCCATGACTTTATGGCTTTTGCTACTAGCAACAAGGTCTTAACCGATGAGGCTAGGACTACTAGGAACTATATCTAAAAGCATAGGGTTGGGACTACTAAAAACTTTTTTAACCCAACGGGATGGGACTACTAAGAATTGTCTGAAACCATAGGGATGGGACTACTAGAAACTAGGTCTTAACCCTATAGGGATGGGACTACTAGGAACTGCCTTAACTCTATAGGAATGGGACTACTAGGACCTATGTCTTAACCCATAGGATTTGGACTACTAGGAACTATGTCCAACCCATAGGTTTCGGACTACTAGGAGTTGCTTTAAATCATAGGGATGGGACTACTAGGAACTATGTCCAAAGCCATAGGGTTGGGACTACTAGGAACTGTCTTAACCCTACAGGGATGGGACTACTAGGACCTATGTCTTAACCCATAGAATTTGAACTACTAGGAACTTTGTCCAACCCATAGGTTTGGGACTACTAGGAGTTGCTTTAAATCATAGGGTTGGGACTACTAGGGACTATGTCTAAGCCATAGGGATGGGACTACTAGGACCTATGTCTAAAGCTATAGGGCTGGGACTACTAGGAACTATGTCTAAACCGAACAGGGATGGGACGACTAGTACTATGTCCAAAGCCATAGGGCTGGGAGTAATTGGACCTCTGTCTTAATCCATAGGGTTTGTACTACTAAAAACTTTGTTTGGTTTGGGACTACTAGGAACTATGTTGTAACCCGTAGGGTTGGGACTACTAGAAACTGTCTTAACACAAAGGGGATGGGACTACTAGGAATTGTCGTAAATCATAGGGATGTGACTACTAGGAACTGCGTCTAAATTCATAGGGCTGGGACTACTATGTCACAACCCATAGGGGTTGAACTAGTTGAACGCCTTTGGCGTCATCAAGTTCGCTTCATGAACTCCAAGGCGGTTTCGGGAACATAGAGGAGAAACAGAATACGTTACAAGAACATGACTACCCGGAGAATCAAAGATGGAGATTGATTGATACTAATTATACATAAATAGCAGAGAACCTATGTTAGACGGGAGAACTCAATGGCTTGGCAAGACAAAGCAAGGAGACCCATGACATCCAAGTGTTGACATATCTTAGATACAACTACAATAAGAGCTGGAGCAAAGAAAAAAAAAAAAAAAATTAACGACAAAGCCATTAAATAAAGCCAAACCTCAGCTGCATATCTTCATTACAAGTAAATAGACAATTCTTTTAACAATAAACCCTTCCTGAAAAGCCACACTCTTGAATAAATGTCAACATCAGGATCATAAAACAGTTTTTATGTAGGCACTACACAATCAAAGATAACAAGTGACCAGAAGACTCAGATCCAGTACAGCAAGTGAAACACTATTCTAACACAAGCAGATAACAATTGTTGAAAAAGTTACCCGCCTTGTGCTGACGAAACTCGCTTCCGAAAGTATGCAAGTCACGTGATTATTATAGGTTATTTATTTTGAGATAAAGACAAGTTGTGGAACAGTCTAATTTAAGCTCAGATCTTCTAACTTACAAGCACCAAACCATGGAAGATGCCTAACTACAAGCTTCTGAAGTAAAAGAAAATTTTGAAGCTTATACAATAAAGCCTATTAATATTCATTATTCCATTAAAGCCTATTATTATTCCATTACTTACAGAAACAAGAAATTCTATCACTTGTGGCAGCAGTGTGGATAAGGGCACCTATGACAGCAGTGTGGCATACTCACTCAAGGAGAGGCAGCTACAAAGGAAAACATCTGAATTCTAATTTGACCAGCAATATGAATTCTTCTAACAAGATTTTTGAACTTTTAAAACCAAATAGCAGCAGTAAGCTAAACACCACATTTGCATTACAAGACAACAGGAGTCTTCACACTGCTTGCCACCAGATGCAAAAACCTAGCTCTCAGCAGAAAAGTATAGCATGGAGTATGACTTATTATTAATGACTATTAAAACTAATTTTATAGGGCAATTGCACAAACGGATAAACCTAATAAGGCATTGTCATTGAAAATAACATCAACATAAACATCGGAAACATAAACATCAACAACAGAAAGATAAGGAGAAACTGAAAATCCAACAATGCATTGTTTCTGCATATCAATCATGCATCATCAAATATATTCTTTGGGACTGAACTCCTTGTACTTCCCTTAATATCTTCATACCCTCGAGAAGTTTTGGGTGGTGTATCAGGGGGTGCATATCCAACATCTGACAAAAGTTTTATTTTGTCAGAATCCTTTGTGTAGTTAGAAATTTTGGAAACATTAATTCGTGTGCTTGAAGAGTTGGCACCACTTGGGTCTATCATGTCGTCATCATCCTCACAATCCTCGTCATCTATTCTAGCATTTCCCTGTCTATTCTTTGATCGACTGAAATTCCTATACTTCTCACGTATTCCTTGAGATCTCTCACTCCAGTCCTTGCCATTTATTTCTCTCTGAATTCTTCTCTTCTCCCGCTTTACAATTTGCTTCCCCTCTTTCACAGAATCCGATGAAACATCGTCATCAACCACGAACTGCTCTATACCAATGCAATGCAGAAAGCGCCGACACAAGTTGAAGTAAGTAAAAAAACAAACCAAGAGAACTATCATTGGATAGTAGACATTAAAACCCTTGGCTATGAAAGACAACACATCCATATGCCCCATGAACTCTGTAAACGATGTTTCAACCTTTCGCTCTGTAGCCGTAACATGCCAGTCCATATGAATAACTGCAAGAAAATTCAAACTAAGGGCATATGTCAAACGACATAGCAGAAGCCCACTAAACAGCAGACTATTAGGGTCAGTTTGGTGTTTTGGCTCAAAATAATAGTAGTTGAAGAACTTTATTTTAAAGACGGTGTAATATGTGCAGCAGCACATGTAGGCAATTGTAACAAAGGATGCTAACTCTATGTACAGAAACATGTGCTGTTTCAGGGATTCATGTATCATAAGAGCAAAAATCGATAGTCGCGGTTCTACACTGAAAAAGGTCAGTTCAGACCATACTAAGGAAACACTAAACAGGCACAGAACTATAGACAGGCACTTTGCTAGAACTGGCTTCAATTTTATTTCCCAAAGCCACAGGCTACGCAGCCTTACTAAACTATGGCTTGTATGATCACTGAAAGAAACTTTGAAAATCTTTTCGGGGTTATTCCGACTATTTTCTATATCTTCTAAATGAAAAGCTAGCCTCAAACATCTATTCCACTTAACATGAGTGCGGTTTGCACGCTGGGTTAGCACAATCACTTTTCTGTGCAGCTTGACAAGATCTGATGTAGACAAACTAAATGAGCTAGAAGCACCACGATCAAAATCAACGAAGTCATCAGTCCCTTTGCTAAATAAATCTTCACTACCAGGGGGGCACTTGCTTATAATAGTGTTAATGTAACGGCGCATAGAGCTCTTGTAGCTTACATCCTCTGACGCTCGTTTAACTTGTTCTAAAACGTTAGCAAGCTCTTCTTCTACTTCTTCTTTCTGTGTGCTGAGCTTTGAAATTTTGAAATATACATGGGTAAGTCGATAGTCTGGCGATGAAATATGCCATGCCTCCCTGGGCAATTCTACTAAACCATATCCAAGCAACAGAACAAGCAGCAATAATCCCCAGGTATTTGAAGCAGTAATTCCAATTAAACTTAAGTTTGCCATATCTAAATTCAAATCTGGTCGAACAGCAACGTATATCAGAAGGCCTCCAAAAATGATAAGGTAGCTTCCATACCACAAAGCGTTTTCATAAAGGGCTCTTTTGAGCTTTCCCCAGACAGTGAACTCGCCAGCATAAGCATACGATTGCATAATCGGTAGCAAAAACCAAGACAAAATTTGAGAAGACCAATAGATTACTCTCCACAAGGCAGGCAAAACATTGGTAGGTAGCATGCTCCAGGGAGCTTTGCAATTTGCCAGATTGTGCACAGTAGAGTTAACTAAATTCGCTCGTGACGAAATTGCAGGAATCACTGTGCCGACATAACTTTGATTGCGCGAAGCTGGTGTCGGAAACAGCTTGGTAGCGTTTCTTGGTAAAGAATCTAACAAGCATTCTTTGTAACTCGTACTGGAAACATCCAGTGGCAAAACGAAGACAATCAGGAACGAGAAAAACCAGGCAACGAAAACGGCCAAAGTGACGAGCCAGTGCTGCTTCCGTAAATTTCCATAGTAATGGAGGATGTAGAGTGTAGCGAAAAATACAGCAACAAACTCAATCGTAAATACGATCACCGACATTTTACGCAAGTAAGCGATCCCGTAGCTCCAGTAAAGTATCACTAAGCATCACCGCCACGTAGTCCTGCGGCTTGCAACGATTGAAGTTGCCTGCTTGTAGTTCAAGCTGGCCGCTGAATCTCGTAACCCTTAACCAGCCATCCCCAGTATTGGGCCCGAAATCCCGAATAGGGACACGGCTTAATTGATCCAAAAACAATGATAACGAAATTTTATCAACATTTAAAAAGAAATGGTGTAACATATCTTGAAAAAAAGGCACAAGGAAGGTGAAAAAAAATTTGTGCTTACAACTTTGTCATTGGAAAATGTACTAAAGGAAGGGTGGGATGTACTACAATGCAACAGTAGAAATTGGTTGGGGCGTGCTAAGTTCGCGGTAGATTCGCCTCGAGCCGTCAAGACCAAATCGCCTAAACAACAGATCAGAACAGAACAGAACAGAATTTATTTAGTTCCCAAAAATCGGATCGCATCAAATAAAGACTCTCGAGATATAATATGTATTGTCTCTGGGGGCATAATATGTAGTACCGCTCATCAATGCATTTATTGGAACAGGAGACATTCGTAGTAGCCGGGGGCTAATATGATTGAGGATGCCACTTTACTCCGATTAAACACACTACTTTCATTAGTTTCGATAAGAGGGACGTAAACGCAGAGATAAACTGGCAGAATAAGGAAGAAAGTAGATAAGAAAAAGGAACATAAATTTTGAAGAGGTCGTATTTGAGAAAATCTGACTTGTGATAGGTGTAGGTCTTATAAAAATATCAAACTAATTAGGATTCATGACTAATAAACTGGCATAATTCTTTTGTATGGAAAGCAAAAAATGAAATAGATAGTATATAGTATAAGTCAGTATATGGTGCTACTTAGACCTTTAAAAGCCACGAACTGCTCAACATTGTCTAAACATTAAACGGATCATACTCAATCGGTTGAAATATTTAGTTAATGAGGGTGTCATCTTATCGAAAATAGTGTTACATTGTTAAAGTAAAAAAGAAAGTAGTGAGAAGCCAATAGTAGTTGTCAACAACAACAGCAACAACATCAACACACAGATGATTTATGTAGGCTAGTCGCATTTATACCTAGCAGGTGCCACCTGTCGAGCTCGAATTGAGCACAGGAAATGGTTGCAACATTTCATATCAATTAAATCAAATGCTATTTGCTTAGATGGAGTAATAATCAGGATACTAGCTTAACAACAAAGCACCATCGCCTTTTAATTCATCACCAAAATTGAATACCCTTAAAATATAATGTACTTTGGTCAGACAAACCCTGTCATGCATATTTTGTATACAACTTTTGATACCAAAATTTAATTCTGGCATTGAATTTTATAAAATACAAAATTGAATACCGAAGCCAAATTTAAATACAAAATTTGAATACTAAAGCCAGGCTTAAATAAAAAAAAATTGAATATCAACACCAGCATTAAATAACCCTTACAAGAATTTACAGTAAAATTGAGGTAAACTAGTTTGGTAAGACAAGTAATAAGTACAGGGCACTCTCCGTCGAGCCTACTTTCGCAAGCATGAAAATCGCAAGACGCGATTACGCGACTATCAATATGCGCTTTTCGGCTACACAAGCTGCGGTGCCAGCTGAAGTGCGTCCCCAATTGGGGAATTGGGGAAACGACCTTCAGATATGAAGGTTAGCTGGGATATCAGCAGGTGAGCCTGAAATAATACTCCCCTGTGGAATGAGCAGTCGCGGACTAGCACTAGCATAGCTATCAATACGTGGATGAGATTGCGGATGGTGCGGTCATCTCAATTAAAAGTTTGAGACGGACACGCGACCTGGCGAGTTAGAGCTGCCATTCGCAAAGTTCTATCATGGATGATGATACCGAAGGATTGTAAAGTTTAAATGTGGTTACCGTGGTGAGACGTATATAGAGCGAAGCATACAACAAATTTAATTCAATTTTTTTCCGCTATGTATGAGTTACTACAAAAAATAAAGCATTAGCTTCATGCAAACTGCCTGTCCTTTAATACTGAGAGGACTAAATATATCATATATGCAAGAGACAAGGAGCTGATGTCGTGCTACTTGCATTACCGAATCTATTAACAACAACAGCAACAACAACAACAACAACTTCTACAATCTCTTTTTCTCCTTAAACGCATATTACAAATTTCTACAAAATCACCAGATATTAAACAGATTATTTATTTATTTTACTTGTTTTGTTTTTTGTTTGCTCCATAGTTCACAATTTTTTATGTCTAATTTGTAGACAAAGGATTTGCCTAATGATCATTTTCATTACGATATACAATATTACATATGCATTTGATGGGGAAGGAGACATCCTCTGTAGAGCTGGCTAATCCGTTTGAGGATGTAACCTTGAATTCTGGCTTAAGGGTCTATGCCTCAAGACCTAATGAACATCATTAATATTCTAGCTTAGTATAAAATATTAATTCTTTGTTGAAGTATTAATTGTTTAATTGCATATGCACCAATGATCAGCTTATTGAATCATGTAATGGAATCCCAAACCTCGGATCTACATCGCCTCGTTACTTTATACCCAACCATTTCGTTAAATAAAATCAACTTTAAAACAAAACTCAACATATGCAATTCAATTCAAATGAGAATTGTCAAAATTAAAAGATCTTAGTGCAAATCAGCTCATAAAAAAATCATTAATAGTAGCAGTGGCAAGTCTAAACACGTTTATTATCAAGACGTCAAATCGTTTTATAAACTGTGAGCATAAAGTTGAAGGAGAGTAGTATTCATCTCATCAGAGCAGAAAAAAGACGAAAAAGGGATCACCAGTTGCCAGCATCAAAGCTGGTAAATGCATCATTAACACTATAAGAACGCACGTCCAGCAAAACAAGCACCACAGCTAAGTAAGAATCTGGTTAGGACTATAGATATAAGTAAACTAGCCAAAAAAGCACCAAGGTTACTCAGCCGCCGTATGCATAGTAATACGTAAACATTTATCCCGCCGCAAACCAAGCAGCAAAACTCTCTAGACTCAATAAATCATCAAATATATATATATATATATATATATATATATACGCAGAAAAAGCACAACGCTTTTGAATTTCAACATGGTTCAACTAACCATAGTCATCTTCAGGAAATTATGAAAGAAATATTCAAGAACAAATCCTTTAAATACGCAGCGATTT
>QQSS02218271.1:0-10935 GCA_003687565.2 Craspedacusta sowerbii
ATATATGTATGTATGTATTTAAGTATCCTTCACTAAGACTGCTATGATTTTCATCTTCTATATAAAGTAATTGGAATAATGATTTGCGTGTGTGCCAGCGAAAAGCAGTTCAGGCGTTTGTACTTTATATAAGCTCCCATTTCTTTTCTTTTATTTTTCTTGTATTTTTTTTTTTTTGTTCTTACTCGAAACATCCTTTAGATACTGGAAAAAAATACAAAATTAAGCCCACGGTTTTAAAGTTCTCACCTTCCTATAATGTTTTTTTTGACTGAACTCATTTGGTATGCGTATATATGCCCTTTTTGTATTGATCTTGTTGAGTTGGTTTAGGGCCATGTTTTGATTTTATCATCAACAACAAATACTGCTAATAGCCTCTAATATTTCAGACTATAGATAAGTCGGGATTCAATTCTTATTTCTATGAGAATTGAGTAACCTTTACGTTGCAAAGCACGGACTCTGAGGATAATTTTATCCGTTCTGGACGCGGAGTATCCTAAATAAGTAGGATTCGAACCACACAGTATTGTTACGCTAAATTGGTGGTGTAAACAGTAAATCGTTTTTGTATAATATTTATCATGACTCAGTGTTACTGAAAGAAGGCAGACTAGCTTTTCTTAATGGAGTCGCTTAGGATATATCGCTTGAATTGTAGTCTTTCAAATTATAATCTATGCGTATACATCAATGTATGTATTTCTACATATAGTATTAAATCTTCAATGAATAGAATCCAGTTTTTTCATGCTTGTGCTTACGCTGGAAATATCAGGCCCTCAAGAGCTCCTTTCATACGAGATATCAACGTAATTGATAAAAATTTTTTCTTCTAAAGAATCCTGTTCCGGCGTCATATCGGACATAATGCAGGAAGCTAGTTCTAATTCAGAGTCTGACAACGGCAAGGCGCCCAGATGTGCCCGATGCAGGAATCATGGAGTCATTTCCCAGTTGAAAGGGCACAAGAGATTCTGCCCATGGCGAGACTGTGCTTGCAAGAAGTGCATTCTGATTCTCGAGAGACAACGACTAATGGCGGCTCAGATAGCTATACGAAGCGAAGGGGATACGAACCAAAGACTTCAGTTTGAAAGGAATCCTCCTTCAAGCGAGAAAAATGCAGCGAAGCGAGTCGCCGAGAAAGCAGAAAGCACAACGAGTCATGCTGCTGAAGACATGAGCAAAAGTAAGTATTGCCAGAGCTTTTGAAAATCGATAATGCTGTGTTTACCAAAAGCAAAGAAATACCGTTACGAATACTGATACCGATGACAATAACATTACCGATACCGATACCGATACCGATACATATACCGATACCGATACCGATACCGATACCGATACCGATGCCGATACCGATGCCGATACTGATATCGATACCGATACCAATGCCGATGCCGATACCGATGCCGATACTGATACCGATATCGATACCGATGCCGATACCGATATCGATATAGGTAAGGTTACCGATGCCCCTAAAATGTGTGTCTAGATGTGCATTTTTGCAAAAAGAGCTAGAAGTGTATCTACATGGCTTACATCATTTCTTGCCCCTACTTTTAAACGCATTTCTTGGAGCAACCAAACCCATTAGCAGATAATGTTCACAAGTGAAATGGTCAGTTCGTGATAGTAAAAAGACGTAGAGGGCTGGCGAAATAATGACCAGTGTAAAGTTCGTTTGCAGATGAAGACGAAGACTCTATGCAGATAATAGTAATTAGTGAAATATTGCCATAGCTCGCTGGATCTCCAGTGGCTCTGTTGTTTCTTTAATTGATGTTTATGGGGAAGGTGCGACTCAAAATCTAGTTTACTTAGAGTAAAATTCCATATCAAATCCACGACGCTAGAAGCAAATTTTTATCATTGATGACGTTGCTTATGCTAAAAGAGTTGGCTGTGAGCTCAGACGCCATGCAGTATCGTATAATTGCGCATTGAACACCAAATTCCTTATTACTTCTCTTGCTAAATGCATTAAACTGCGCGTCCCGACAGAAGATTGTGTGAGACAAGAATTATACCATGGTGTTCATGAGACTCATTCTGTATTGTGGGGGAGTGACTGACTTTGAGCTAAACCTGCAATCCTTGAGATAGGGAGAGAGAGTGTGTGTGTGCGTGTGTGTGTGTGTGTGTGCGTGTGTGTGTGTGTGCTGGGTGGGCTTTGGGCGTGTTGCGTGTCTGTCTTCTTTAAAGGCGCTAATGCAGCGCTTGGGTAGACAGCGAGTACTCGTAACAAACTCGTACCAAAAGAATTGCTGAAAGGCATACCATAAGTGCGTTTTTTTTAGTGAATCGATAATTAATATTGAATATTGAAAGATTAAATCTTACGCGCAGATGAATAGCAAATTGTTTAGCGGTGACATTTTGTGGACCACAGGTAAAGAACTCTTGCCTATCTATCCTTTAATGGCTTTTAATAGGAAATTTAAAAAATTGATCATATTGGAAAAGTATGGGCCTTTCTGTGGAGTGAGTGACAAACCTCCACGAGGTGCTACGTAATTTCTTCTGCGTAAGTTTTTTGATCACCTATCATGAGAAAATGATCTGTTGATTAAAATTTTTATCACACGCTTTATATTTTCGCACACGCTACTTATCGTACCATTAACTCTTGTACAGAAATATAAAGCCTTGTGTAGACTTGTGCAATAACATCTGCAGTTCTTCTATCATTTATGTTTTAACGACGCGTTTTACGCTTTTATTAAACTTGATATTGAAGCTTTGGTTTTTAATTATTGAGAAAGATATTCATTTTTTCTATGGTTTAATCCACGCCATAGGGTAAGGTTTACCATTCCGCTAGTATGCTACGGGCATGAGTTGCTGACAAAGACAATTCCATTTCTCGGCGGTAACTTGATAGACTTTTTTCAGTTACAGGTTTCCAAAGGCTAGTAGTGGCGCATGAATTCATCAAATCAGGAGCATGTGTGTGCTCAAAGCTTTGTAGGATAAATAATGAGCTCAAGAATGGCACGGGTGAGCCACAACAAATTTACTGAAAAAACTCATATTGCAAAGCGTGCTCTGGGAATCACATGAAAAACCTGTGACGAGAGGCTTATTATGTCTTATCAGGGATCTTATCGCCTACAAGAGATCATTCTGACTCATTTCCTCCGCGTATATGCAACTTTTAATTCACAATCGCATGCGGTTAGGTGTTGGCTTATGACAAAGATAATGGAGACCTTTCTTTTTACGAGATTAGTGAAGATAGACTCACTTCAAACCGAAAATAAAAATCACAAACATCTGTTACGCTAACCGAGTTTTAAACGCCTTATCTGAGATGAGCCTCTCTTTGAATTTAATATGGGAAATAATGCGATATATTATATCGATTTAATAGTTCCATATGTGCCGAGAACATTTTAAACAAGACGATTTCAAGCCATTTTTCAATTATTCACGCATCTACACCACAGGCCTTGCTCAAACTTATCTTTTGAAGTGAATTTGATAAATTTCTTTTCACATAATACTTTTCTTTCAATGCGCGATTATCTAGTGTTGCTTCACTAAGTCTGCTTTTTTCCAATTCTTTAAGTCCCTCGCCACTGGAAAGTTCTTCTCTTGCGTGAACTGAAGTTTCATGGTCTCCAGAAGCGATTCAGCTTATAAGCCATGATGAGTCGCCAACTGTTGTTTTTAATCAAGCACGAACAGCGTTTAGCTCGACCCATGTGCAAATTCGTGTGAAAGATTATCAAATTTGTTCAAAGCTTATCTATGTTGAAGTTAGGGGTTACCGCAGGGTACAATATTGCACAAGCAGCAGAAATGCCAGGCGAAGCTAGCAAGGATGACCTAATAGCCGTTACAATTTGCCAAATAAAAGATTTCTTGACTGTCTGAAAAGCCTGAAAAAGTGTCTTAGATGAGAAAAACCATTTGTTTATAATTTCTATATATACATATATATATATATATATATATATATATAATAAGCATATATATATATATAAATAATAATAATATATATGTGTGTATATGTTTGTGTTTGTGTGTGCGTGTGTGTGTGTGTGTGTGTGTGTGTGTGTGTGTGTGTGTGTGTGTGTGTGTGTGTGTGTGTGTGTGTGTGTGCGTGCGTGTGTGTGTGTGTGTGTAGAATCAGATGGAACTCGTGAAATAACTGTATTCATGAAAAACGTTCTGGATGTGACCTTCAGGTTTGGGCTGATTGTAGATCTTACAATGCGCCAACGACATCAACGTGCGTCTTCATCTTCACCTCGCCTACTTATATGTGCACCCAAAATTTCGTTACGCCACAGGCATACACTGGACAGGAATAAAATGCCAGAATAAGTGTGTCAGATCCTCTTCAGGACAGGTCATAATGACGTTGTCATGGTCATTACCTACGCGTTGCTCGCTCCTAGGACAGTTTTCGGTCTTCTACCATCTTGATTTTGTGTAAAACGAGTAATCTGTAAGACAGAAATTTCTTTCTTGGCACTTTTTAATAACGCGGCAAACATGCGCGCGTTGCAACAGAAAGAAAAACGTGACCGTGGGTTGCCGAGGATTGATCTTGCCTTGAGGCTGAACAGAAATTGAGCTCGTTTTAGTTCGCGATTGCTGTTCAAGATTTCTAATCCTGATATTGTTCTAATTTTTTTTTCCTTCAGAAAAAAGGGTCTGCCAAGAGGAGGGATGCTCAGCAAACTCGGGACTACAGATGTCCCATCCAATCTTTCCTTCTGCGAACAACACCTTCAAGGTGATGGACGTCCCAAAACCTCCCAGCTTAATTGCACCAGACCCAGACGAAAACCTGCTGAGAAACGAACCTTGTTTGCCGATGCGAGCTGATCTTGGTCCTCGTACGCTTCGTCCGCATGACCAGCTAAACTGCGATCAACCCAGTGACACTGAAAGTAGATTTGCATCTTCTTTTAGTGAGAATGTGCTAGGTAAACATTGGGTGAGGTCTGACATTCCAGTTCGTGCTGTAGAGCCCGGACGTGACGCCAATCCGATTCAAGTTCTGATGAACTTGTTTCCTGATCAGAAACGTCACGTGCTACAGTTGATTTTGCAAGGATGCGAAAATAACCTTGCGGACGCAATCGAGTGCATAGCATTCACTCGTCCACGCTCCTCCATAGAACCAGTTCACCACTACAAACACTTAAGATCCGTTCAAGACTCATCAATCGTCAACCATTCTCTCTACTACAAAGGTGGTTTTTCAGACTTTCCTTCTTACGAGGCCAAAGTTTGCGCATGTGGCATGGAGTGCCGTCCAGAGAACTCTGAGATTTTAGTACCGGTACAAAGTAGCTGTGAGCAAGGGAAGTATAACCATGGTTGCCGAGATGACCGACGCATGGAGTTCGAACCAAAGTTCGTCCAACATAGCGAAAATTTTCGTCTTCGAGTCCCGTTCGCAAGTAGCCAACCAACTCATTTTAGCAGTGGACTGAGTCCCTCTGAAGGATGTAAAAGAATGCCAGATACCAACAACCATCCACCCGTGTACATAATTCCTTGTGGAAGTGAGAGCCCGAATGAAAGTTCTAAGTCACATCGCACTAGCTCTAAGTTGAACGAAGAACCATCCGAAAGCAGAGGCCTTCGATTTTACAACCAAGACGACAGAACTCCCTTCACCAATTCGATTGCAAATTAAGTTTACGAGCTGCGTATCTCGGTCCGCTCTAAAGCACAAAGTACTGCTGACGCTTTACACAAGCGTTCACATGCCTCTCTCGCCAATCCAGCAATCTGACTTCATTTATTCTCCCACATTCCAGATTGCAAGTAAATGCGTATTCTGCAGCCACAGATCTATTCATGCCAACATCCACTGCAGCAATTCATGCAGGTGCTCATTGCCTTTATTTAACGTACAAAGATGTGACTTCGACTAGAAAAAGTGCAAAAAAATTTCAGTATTGTTGAGCGATGCTGAGTGTAGATAGAACCTAAGTTGGTGTAGGAGTTAGACTACAGTTATGGTGGGACTTCGAAAATGCTTTTGGTGGACTGGCCCCGATTTTCGATAGTGGTGACAGTAATTGCGCTACACACAACACAACTCGTCGTTTTGCTTGGAATAGTTGAGCGTGACTAAGCGGAAATCGTGACGTGGAAGTGGTTCGAATCTCGGTAGGTGCAGAATCGATCAAATCTTTGAACGGATTTAAAGATTCTCCCGCTATTTTGTACAAGACGTTGAATAAAGATCCAACTTGCAATCAACCTGATAACTCTTTGCAACAAATGTATTGGGGTTGTAAATACTCGGTTATGTAATCATGGATTACTTCATCATTATAAAGCAGCTGACTTTGAAGGTTTTGTTTTACACTGTTTAAATTACACTGCGTCTTTGTATTATAATAGAAGAAGGGTTTGCGCGAGCCTACTAAGGCAAGTGACTGTGATTGCGATTATTACATAAACTATGATAATTATGATGTTCTGATTATCAAATATAGAATCATGATGTCTTGCCATTCAAGCACCAGGTTGAATTCGGTTGAGCACCACTTGATTAAGTACTATAGTAAGGCTACAGTATTTAAATTCTTCACTTTGTGGACAGTAGTAAGAAAACCAAACATGCGGATAAACTGTCCATTGTCAACCGTACTCGTGAATGCCAATCCTATGTTGACCTTCACCATAGCAAAGCCACACCAAAACTTTACTGCGCCGATGAAACTAAAAACGCGCGATGCTCAAAAGCGTTGTGCATTTTGTATTTACGAGAAAACACTTTGAAATGCCGAATTCGAGAGTCGTGATTATCATCACAGTTTCGTCTATGACAAGCAAAGAAGAAATGTTATCTATGGATTAATCCGTTGCATAAATAAAATCAAACTTTGAATAAGCTTCTATGTGACCAATGTAAAATACTAGGACGTGGCCATGTCACGTGGCCATATTTTTGTGGTTGCCAGTTGGCAAGTCGCAATGCTGCAGAGTTGGGTCATGGTCTAATGGTAGGCGTTCTAAACTCCATTTCTGCGATACTGGTTCGATTCCCATGGAGGGTGAATTTCAAATAACGCAGAAGAATTATCGAAGCAGACTCGGACACTGGTCATCCACTTCTTTTCCTGGAGGAAGTGGGAGAAAGAAGCAGACTTTCGAAGACGACTTCTGATGTATGTTTTAAGCCGAAACTAAGGGAAATCGAAAACACTAGCGACTTTTAACGCTTGGCGGACTTGCTGTGATATGAACTTCGCTATGCAGTAACAATAAGACAATAAACTTAACCTTAACAAAAAGGTAGAAAATAAAGATACTAGTTGAGGAAGACATGGGTTAAATAATAAATTACATGTTAAGTTTCACAGCGACACACATTCTCATGGAGGACCGCCTGACAGCGCCTATAAACAACGCAATCACGCGCAAGCAATAGTCGAATATCATAGATAGGTAGTTGTTTGGCCGAATGATTTTATTTAATTCTGAATTTCTTTGTTTGCTGTAATATTCAATCCAAGTGCTAATATTTAAAATCAAAATTTGCTCCATCTTCGAACACTTTGATTATTATCTGCTCTTCAGCATCTTGCGATCGCTTCGAAAAGACCGAGTTATGTTCGACGTTCGAACATTCGTAGCATGCAAGGTTCAGTTGCAGAAATTCGAAAGATTTCGAAATAAAGAAATAACTAGTGCATTTCTTAGCTAGTTTCCTTATAACTTAGACTCTATACTGTGACAAGACTAACACCAAGCCAGCAGCGCAAGTCGATAAAGACGTGCTTGAATAGACCGACATAGATCAATTAAGGCAAATAAGGCTGGTATCAAGGACAAAGTCATAGGCTGTGAGTTTTGCTTGGTTACTCATGGTTTTTAACCAGGCCTGATCGAAACTTTCATTGCTGATGTTTTCTGTTAAACTATCCTTATGCCAGAGACTTGAATTTTTACAATCCTTTTCTCCTTGCCAATTCAATGTAGCTGTTTACTGAGTTTACGTACTTATCGTACTTTTGAGACTAGGTTGTTTGGCACATATTCCGAGTGCTATTAGAGATGGTTATCCATTACCATTACTAAAACCTGTGCCTAACCAAAGAGATAAATTTGATCACTTACTTCTGTCGTCTCCTCAAACACAGAAGTAATTTTTGAAGGTGCGTTGTTTTATGAAAAGGCGACGTCCCGATATGATTAACCATGTGGATGTCACCAACTCTTACACGATTGTTGGCATTACTTGGGTAACGTTCGCGCTTTGCGTTATAGTTTTTGCAAACATTCAAGCTGCTGATGATTTCATATTTCAGCACGAAGAACTACAGGATTTTCGTAATCGCTAGTTTGCCATGCATATAATATGAGGTGTGATTCGGGTTTGACGAAACGTTTTCGATAAGATCAAAGCGAGCGAAATGAACGATACTTAACAGACAGGATCGATCCGAGCTTTTGGTATCGTTCCGATCAAGCCTGCTTTTAACCTGAATCACAGGTCAGCCATGCTTTTGTTGTCCAGTAAAAACGTATCATCTTTATGCGAGATCAGCCTCCTGCATACTAAAAAACAGAGGATTTTAGAATTCGACTTATTGATTTGCTTAATGTGCAGACAAACCCATTGGGGAGTTGCCTTGTTGCTACCAAATGCGAGCATTTTAACGAAATTACAAGAAGGCGGGCTCTACTATTCAAGAGGCCGCAATACGAGCATGTCTCCATAATGCAGCGACCCACGCGCAGCCACAACAACCGAATTAAACGAAGAAATACACGGGCCCTTTTACCTCATTCCCTAAATATTGTTTACTGACGTGATAACATAGCACATATGGATAATAGAGTATCTCTCATATATAGATTACAGCATCCGAGTGATTAGTCGAAAATGGAGAAACGCAAAAACGGCTTTAATTTTGCGCGGGTACAACAACGCTTCGTTCGAGATCAGATCGAACAAAGCAGTGTTCGAATTGCCGTTCAAGTGCGAAAACTTGGTGAGTTACGGGCCACGTTACAGCCCAGGAAACAGCAACGCAGCGCGACGAATCAATAGTTGATAATGCTAACTCGTGCGATATTCGAACAAGTGTAAAAAGATACAATTCGAAGCAGTAGGCTATAAGCGGAGTTATGCTGAATTATATGCCATTTTTCACGAAACGTTTATAAACCGCTCGCAAGGTAATACCAAATGGCGACTATACGCGCTCAGGGTGGCTTCCGTAGTCTCGCTCGTCCAAAAACGCTCGTCTCACGTTTCCAGTCTCCGACGCAGGTTCGCGGAACACCTAGTGACAAGCACGCGCTCTAGCCAGACGAGCGAGCGCAGTCAGGAATATACTCAAGCACAGTGTACAGAATGGAAACCGAATAAGGCGCATGTAGCAAAAGACAATAAAGGCGTCGCGTACGCAGCAAAAAGCGGATTCCTTAGACTAATAGAAATTCTCTATACACTACAGCCTTAATACGGGAGGAAACTACTATCATTAGAAAATACATGAAAACTTGCACATCACTCCGAATTGTAGCCGCACACATGTGCCATCTCAAATGATCGCTGCTTCACAAGCGCTAAAACTACGTCACTATCAATGAGAAAACCTTGTATAGTTTTTAAGACCGTTCGGCAAAGCACCAGTCAAATTGCACAACATCTCGCCGGAGTTCCTCAAAGTTTCTAGACGAATTTGCACCAGAACCCAAGGACTATCAGAAGTTTCGCGTTCAAATAACATGGACAGTACGGCCGTGCTATTAGCACCTTCAATAATACAAACAGGCGCCCAAGAATTGCTTCTCAAAGCATCGTCACCAGGCGCGTCGTTAGGCGAGCGCTCCACGTTCTGCGTCGTTTCGCTGAGACGCAGCAAAGCCAAGGTCAACTTTTCGGCCGCTCGGTAGCCCACTAGCTGCACTGGCTTGCCGAGAGCATGGACTATCGGCTCCTCAACGCGCAGCTTCTCCCAGACGGCCAGGAACGCCTCCTCCTTCTTGCTCATCTCCCTTTCGACGTCACTGCGCCTGCCCTTGACCAGCAGCGAGAGGACGTCCTTCTTTGCTCTCAGCACGTCGTAGAAGGCCAGCAGCCGTAACTTCGTCTCCTCACCATCGCCGATGTCCGACTCCCCGTCCTCCACTTCAATCCGATCGACAAAAAAAGCTAGAAATATAATCGTCCCCCAGGTGATGCCGCCAGTGATAATGAACAGAGTCTTGAAAAATCGCAGTACAAAACCTCGCCAGCCAGGCTTGCCCGAGCCGGGGTCACGTGCTCGCTCGCTAGTCTGAGGCGATCCGCCATGAACTTTCTGTCTGAACGAGTTCGTCTTCGGATCATACTCGTAA
Source organism: Craspedacusta sowerbii (assembly GCA_003687565.2). Classification (NCBI taxonomy): domain Eukaryota; kingdom Metazoa; phylum Cnidaria; class Hydrozoa; order Limnomedusae; family Olindiidae; genus Craspedacusta; species Craspedacusta sowerbii. The sequence goes on from QQSS02218271.1 coordinate 10,339, forward strand.
CTGGAGTCCTGCCCGAGAAATGCAGCCCGATGAAGACGCCGTGCTAGCGCACAAGTGCTAAACACTCCCAAACGCCTTGCTGCTCCGTAAGCATGATGCAGTGTCCTTAAAGCACTCGGATCTCGATAGGAAATAAACCGTACAGAATTAGGTCTACATGCAAGATGAAACCGCACGGTTCTAAATGGTTGCCTCGCATACATAACGACGCCATCGCTGTAGAGTAGCCGTGTGAATGGTATAGCATGAGAGCAACACGCCATATTGTGTTATATGCCAGACACTAAATCTGAAAAACACACAGCAAATCAATGACTCCAGTAAACACATAGACACACAGATACACAAATAAAACAAACAAACCAACAACAAAGAAACAAACACACGCACACGTAAGTAGATACATACGTACATAGGTCCATAAATTAATAGATATACAAATACATAGGCACATAGATTGATACATAGATGCATACACAGATAGATACATACATTGATACCTAGATACACATATACATAGCTACACACATACATACATACATACATACATACATACATACATACATACATACATACATACATACATACATACATACA
>QQSS02218282.1:0-22852 GCA_003687565.2 Craspedacusta sowerbii
TTATTATTATTATTATTATTATTATTATTATTATTATTATTATTATTATTATTATTATTATTGTTGTTGTTGCTGTTGTTGCTCTTGTTGTTATTGGTGGTGATGGTGAAGGTGTGGCTGTTGTTGATGTTATTGTGTCTGCACTACTTGTTCGTTTTTGTAAGACGTATTACACGTGATTATGTCGAATTGTTGTAGATATGCCAAGCTGCCTGTGACGGATCACTCGTTCGAAGACACGCGACTGATGCTGGAAGCTTCAAAATTAGGCTTACCTATGGAAGCCGGACTTGTTGAGTATTGTAAACTAAGCCCTATGATAGGGTAAGTAACGATTTGTTTATCGTCGAGTGCATTTTTTGATTTGTTGAGTTCAACTTTCGTTGTTCCGATCGACTGGAGGCAACCTATTAGAATGTATGAGCTTATGAGCACGGTAATCTCTGTAGCCGATATCGACCGGATTGAGTTTGCTTGGAATATAATGCCATTTTGCCAATTTGTGTAGGTTTAGTTTGATCCCGGATTCGCTTAGTGCGTTGCCGATGTATACATGGAATCGCCTGCTGGAAGGCTGCCATTTTAAGTGGCAAAACTTCAGCTTGTATCTCCGTTCGTGGCACTGTGGTATTCTAAATGCTACCCTTGCCACACCTGGAACATTCTATTATCCTCGAAGACTAGTCTTAAATAGCTGACGCTAACGAAGTATGCGAGTCTACGTAGCTCTAGCCGATCAGTGGTCAAATTCAGTCTTATGAGCTATCTCTCGATCCGAGTTGTCCGTTGAAATTTTTCGCGACCGGTGTGACGAAATTGCCGTATTGCTTTGGACTTGTTCTTGACCCGCGGGGCGGATTTGACGTATTGCTTAGCTGCATGCGCCCTCGAAGCTTGAATGAATTTGAAGTTTGTCCCGGCTGAAAGAACTCTGTGTGTGTGCGTGTGTGTGTGTGTGTGTGTGTGTGTGTGTGTGTGTGTGTGTGTGTGTGTGTGTGTGTGTGTGTGTGTGTGTTTGTGAGGTGCGTAAATTTACGACAGGACATTTATAGTGTGTTTGTTCAAGTACGCTGATAAATATGGTGCTTGCGAGGACGGTCATCCGCGCGTTTAATGGTTAAGAAAACGAAAAATCTCGAAGTCTGGTCTTGGAGCGAGAGCGCCTTCGGTGCGTTTCCGTCCGGTTTTACTTGTGCTTCTGTGTTTTGTTTACCTTGCAGCATGAACTGCGAGACTATGATCGAATATTTTCGCAAGTTTGCTGCGATCGACACAAGCAAAGACGGGGTTGTCGACATGGGCGAGTTTTCGGATTATCTCAATTTGCCTGCCTCTGAGGAAGTGCAAAGGATATTTAATATTTACGATATCGTAAGTCTTGTTGCTGCATCTTCTATCTCGAAGTAAACTTAATCTTGAGGCTCAACTCCTATGAATAGTACTTATATAGAATATACAGATATAGAAAGATATAGAAAGCCAGAACTGGCGAGTTGAACGCTGTTTGACCGTCGAGTTAATTGGAATCTGAACACGTTCTTGCTTCGATGTCATTTAATGGTAGGGGTGATATATAACGAAATTAGTGTGGTGTTTCTTATGGTTTATGATGTATGATTTATGATGTACGTCATATGATGTACGTCATATACGTCATTTACGTCATATGATGTATGACTAATGATTTATTCTTATGATGTGCGACTCGAATTAATATAAGCATACAGACTTCTTCGCTGCTTGTAAGTTTGTTAACGAGCGTTCTATCATGTTGAAAATCTTAGCAAAGTCTTCCGTTTGTTTGGCTTTTTTTATTTTTTCTATTTTATCATTCGCCTTTCCAGCTCACTATGCTACCAAGCGTTCTATCGTGTTGAAAATCTTAGCGAGGTCTACTAATGTGTTCCTATTGTTTTTCCTTCATAGGCTAAAAGCGGCACCATTAATTTTCGTCAATATTTACTGGGGTTCTGGCTGATCTCCAGACCGTTTAACACGGAAGCCATGATTTCGTCTGCATTTGATGTAAGCGTTTCGCAGTGCTCTAGTATTTCCTGTTTTCTGCACTTGCAGTGTTCTGCTTGCTGTTATTAAGCGGATCTTTCGTGATTTTTGAAGCCTTCATAGTCGATGCGTTTGCTCTTTGTTTGCGAATTCGTAAATTTTGGAATCTTGCTTCGTATCGGGGTTTTGCTCAGCCTTGGCGCACATTACTTATTTTTTCTCCATGCTATATCGAGTGTTAAGGACCTACATGTGAACAATTTCTGTTTCTCTCTCTCTCTCTCTCTCTCTCTCTCTCTCTCTCTCTCTCTCGCTCTCGCTCTCGCTCTCTTTGTGGTTGCATCTCGGTCAAGCGGTCAAGGCAGCACTCACAAAACGAATCTCTTAACGACTTTCTTAATAAACTATGCCATAGATTTTTCAACTAGACTAACAGGCGTACGTCCTGTACGTTCAGGATGGGCGCCGAGGTGGTGTGGTCCGACGTTTGCACTCAGTATTTCTGTATTAAAATGTAGCGCGGCAAAATGTAACTAATTTTTTGGGCTTGAAGATTATTTATTTTATATGATTAAGCTGCGTGCCGAAATCGCCAACAAAACTCGACGTAATTTTGTCGTTTGGTTTCAGTTGTTCGACGCCGACTCGAGTGGCTGGCTATCGTATGAAGCCGTTTCCACGTCGATTAGGAAATTATTCGTGGACATCAGCTGTGATCAGCTGAAGCGAATATTCGGCGAGATGGACCGAAGTGGAAGCGGTGAAGTGGACAAAGGTAAGCTCACTGGGTGATAGTGCTTGTGACACGAAGGGCATGCCGCAACACGTGTTTGGTTTGAAACGCTTACGTTCAGTGAGTGAACTTATGCCCACCCCCAACCCTTTAAAAAACTAGCTTAAAAGGTTCACGGGATTTTGAGTAACTAGGGTGGAGTACGTTTTTGAGCCGGCCTGAGGGTTGCGCCTGCCTAAGCTGATACATGCTGCGTTCGTACTGCATGTAGATCTTCTCTAATAACCGTAAATTAACTAGCGCTTGCTAAGCAGAAAATTTGAAGCTCTGAATTTCTGCGCACTGCAACTAGAGTCACGTGAGAAGGCGCGGGGGTTATGTTTACTGAGAGACATCGTCAGTGGGTAGATTCAGGAAGCGTTCTTATTGTTTGTTGTGTGTTTTTTTAGACGAGTTCCGTGCGTTTTGCCTGTCTAAACCGGAGTACGCGCTGCTGTTCATGCACTTCACTAAGCGCCAGCAGCAGTCAAGTCTCCACGCAGTGGAAACGAGCGATAAACCTCCGTTTCGTGTCAAGTTCGATTCAGGGAAGTCGGCGAAGAGAAGGCTGGTTGAACCCACGCAAGCCTGATATCAAGAAAAAGTAAGGGTTAGGTATACAATGCTTCAATTCAATTGCCTTAGTTGGTGGTATATCTTCGATGTTGTGAGGCACATCTCAAAAGCGGGGAGAGCGTAAGTGTAGAGTAGTTATGTGATGCTTCAATTCAATTGCCTTAGATGGTATGATATCTTATTTGTTGTGGCGTACGTCTCATACTCGTTATAGGCACGTTTTTTTTTACGGCTGCCTCGGGTTAGAGGAGCAGCATTTCAGGAGCTATGTATGCTGTCTTTCGTATGGCCTTTGATTCAAGGCATCGCGTTAATAGCTGCGTGATGCGTCGGACCCTTTCCCGTACGGGACTCTCTGTAAAAACTTCGCCCGCGTCGTCTTTTTATGTAGAACTTTCAGATTCGCCCTGCGCCATGCGGTTAATGATATATTATCTGTGGAGCAGTTGTGGCTTGCAAGCATAACTTTATTTAAAAAGATATAATTTTAAAATCTGTTTTGCTTTTATGGTTGATGCGCCTAAAAATTCCTGTTGAAAGTACTTTTGTGTGCCGGGAATTTGATTTTGTATAGGCGAGTAGTCCAATTTTTTATATGTCAAACTTATCCTGTTTTCCTGTTTTGTCCTGGTTTATTTGGATTTAGAAATTATATTACGAGAATTCCAACTCGGTATGCGCATGCGCCTAACTTAGTATGTACGCTTCAATTTTCGTCTGTCTTGTTATAACTGTAGAAATATGCTTATCGTCTGCTTGCGAGACCTGTCCGTGTGTAGATAGTTATGACGCACTTAAGAGGTCACTTTTGTTGAGAGAGAGTGTGTCTGTGTGTGTGTGCGACAGAGACAGACAGGCAGACAGAAAGAAAGAGAGAAGAGAGATTGGTCAAACGTTCAAAAGTTGCCTTGAATGATTGCACATGTGTTCTTGACGATCGGAATTAGCTGACGTGTTCCGTTTATGGTTTGTAAGCTGCTCCAAAATGTTCTAGGATGCGGACAAAGTTGGTTGTTTGGCTTCGGACATGTTTCGTTTTAGAATTTTGTACCACTTTATAGGCCTAGCCTTTGCGTCCGTTCTTTTAGTGTTATTGCACAAAAACTTAAAGTAGGCATCACGAGACATATAATGCTACTGATTATGGTCATTTTTTCTCTATATATTGAGCTGTAACTATATTTATTTGAACACATTTTCGAATCTTATGTCAAGATCTTATTTTCTGCATCCTTCAACTCTTGGGCTGTAGTAGATCGTTTCCCGTTCAACCTGTACCCATTTCCGCCAGGCTCTATTTCATTACGATGGGCTTATTGCTAATAAGTTTTAATTAGAGGCGTGAGCCGCTTTGCCGTATGCGCTGGATGTAACGTGAAAGCCAAGCCAAGTTGAGTCTATGGACCATACATTTCTATTTATATAAACAAAGATGTGGTGGGTCATCATCCATAAACGATGTCTACCTGATAGTGCGCAGGGGAGGGGGTTTGAGTGTCAGAGTGGACGTCCACATTAGAGTGTGTTGCTCGAATTTTTTTAAACTTACGCGGCCTTCTTTCGTATATCAATAGAGAATTTGTTCTGTTTCATTCGCGCGTCAATGCGAAGTCCAAGACTTTGCATGAGACTTAGGCTGCCAACGGAGAAGAAATAGTGTGAGGCGCTATGCGAAGGCTTCGTCTTAAAACTATTCCAGTCGGATCTTAATTGAAATGCCGCATCTGATCTATTATTCAAGGAAACCCCATTCCACATTCCCTTTGTTTAAAGTCTCATGATCAAACAATCCATGAAAATGACGGTCGACAGGTTTTGCGCTCGCATGTTTTGTTAAGCTCGTTGTATTTCGCCAACGAAAAGCAAACTGCAAGCAAGGAATATTTCGTAGCAAATAGGAGTGTCTGAAATAGTCCCCATAAAATTCTTCTCTCGCTTATGGTATGGCTCTCCTTGAGGACCAAATGCCTTACTATGCTAGGACTTTGTTTATTTAAAATTCCGTCGGTGGCGGTAAAACTTGCAAAATGGAGTTCAAGCGCCGAGTATAAAAATGATATGATGCAATGCTGGATCAGCCTATTTATCAGCCAGTAAATCTTTCCTTATAGCCAACATTCACTAAGCCTGAACAACACCAAGCAGATCAAAACAACTCGTCAGGAAAAGGCAGAAAAAAGCAACCTATCCGCGGACACGATCACGCAAGTGGAGTTAACGTTGACCAATTCTAAACTAGCTGTGCTAGGTGCTACGGCAAGGATGTCATTCTAGTGAGCTGCATACATCAAGTCTATGAAATGATACACGCAGGACAACAAAAACATCTTGCTCCCCCGAAGAGTTATACCAGGACATATCTGAACATGTTTGCCTTCATTATGGTCTCTTTAAGCCGAAACATTTCCCAAAGCAACTGCTGCCACAACGGCTTACTTGTTCCATCTTATGACGAGCGCAACAACAGCAAGAACAACAACAGCAAGTACAACAACAACAACAACAACAACAATAACAACAACAACAACAACAAAACATCACGTAGATACACGATGAGAGTTTGCGTGTAACTCAAATGCATTATCTGTTACTACAAAAGACCATAGCGTATCGAAAATGAAAACCGTAAAAAGTCAACAAAAAAAAACCTACTCCCCCATTCGAAAAATCACGCAACACCACAGGCCTTGAGACAAACTGGCAAACCATCGAGCCGAGGTGGCTTAGTAGCGCATAATACATGTAGACACAAACGAACTTCCACATTTCCTCAGTTAAGTAGATTGGTCTGGGCAAGACTTGCCGTACTTCCAAGATGGTGACGACCTTGCGAGCAGGGGCAGACAGGGATTTAGCGCCAGGAGGTCACCTGTTGTCTTCAATGATTATTGTCTCAAGGGGATAACCCTGCAGTTCGACAAACAAGTAGCGGAACTCAAATTTTCCCCGTCCAATCTGCAAGAAAGCAAAGTCTTACAATATGGCGAGAAGCAGGTTAGAACTGGTAATCGTAGCAAGAAATAAAGTCACAGTAACATTTGCCATAACCTTCGCCAGGCGCTTTCGCACCCCGCGATCACCGATTTAAGACTAAAGAATCAACACCCTCAACAATTGACACCCTGTCTAACATAGAAGAAAATGAGAGTCGAACAATTAGGAATCTATTTCTATCACAGGACCCAGCAAAGAGTTTATTTACTATGCCTGACAACAAATAGAACCACAAAAGAATCCTCGCTCTACGTCTGACACAGAACCTGCAAACAGTTTAAATACTACGGCGAACAACGAAGAGAACCAGACAAATCCTATTCACGTACGTCGGCGGAGAGCGAATATAGGAAACGCAACTGAACAAGCGCAAACGAGCTCCGAAACAGCTGACAATCCAGTGATGGCGTATCGACGCATCACGTCTGGAGTGGCTTCATTCTTATACGAAAGGAGCCTCGGATCAATGCAAACGCAAATAGAGATTTATATATATATATATATATATATATATATATATATATATATATATATACATACATCTATCTATCTATACATCTATCTATCTATCTATCTATATATATATAAATATATATATATATATATATACACCTATCCATGACACATAATTTACATGTCGTAAATATCACAGAGGATGGAATACAATATTCAAATGTTTGCATTTATGTGAGAAGGAAGCGTCCTCCTAGCTGAGGCTAATCACATTGAAGACGCCACCTCATCGCTATCGTCACCATCATATTTATGCGAGGAAAAAAAAAAAATTATGAAAAACCGGGCAATGTCTATCATGTAATGTATAATCGAGAAAACACGGCAGCGTACCTCCTTAGCTTCGCAGTGAACCGTTCCTTTTCGTTCGCTTCCAGAAACGTAAAATTGAACGCGCATGTGATTGACGCCGTCCACGACGTACTCCTGGGAACTAAGACAATATTTTCTTAAAGGCTTTCTTGAGCAAGGAAGGACGCCTGGAAATGCACGACGGCACACAGATACAAACAACGTAGGTAACCACAGGCAGACCAAGCGCAGGGAAAGCTGCAGGGTAGCTCTAGGCACATTCATTCCCTCTTGAAATCTCCGATGTAAGCAACTAGCGCGAGCGAAGCTGAGAATTCTGAACAGCTTCGTAAGATCAACGATAAAAAACAATGTAAACTAGGAGCCCCAGCTTGACAGGCTTACGCGCTTGGCTGGATGCTCATGAGGCCTCCTACACCATACTATAAATGCATCATGGATTACAGAAATATAAAATTATACCAAATCTTGGACGTTTTACATTGAGGCAATAGGCAGAAGTCATCGTGAGAAGCCTGCTAGCTACCTACATCACGTGCCTCCTTCGACCTCGCGACGTTTCTTCCCCGTATCCCTTCAGGCCACTACCAATCAGTTGGTGAGCCTGATGAAGAGCAGAGAAGAACATGACCTGGGCGATTACACCGAGTAGAAAACGCGACAACAGAAGTTGCGCACTACATTACATTGATCCCACGAATGCAGAGCTTTCCCCACAAGAAATAAATTTAAAATAAGCCATCCCAAGTAGCAGAATCTCAGGTAATGATCTCAGAGGGCAATACCCTGAGCTCGTGGTGTTGGCACGTCCAGAAAATCAAATCAAGAAATAATGGGGAAAGCAAATGACTAACAGCATAGAATGCAAACGCTAAGAGAACTTAGGCGGAAAGCCGAAAAAATATAGCACGCTAAATCGAAGCCCAACTCAAAAACTAAATAAATATGCCCAACCACCTAGCGAAATACAGATTTAAAACCAGTCGCTAAAATGGCCACGATACCAACCTTTTTGCTCTCCTTAATAAGCTGCAATGCCTTTGTGTAAACTGCGTTCGGACTAAAGCCGAAAAGCAGCTCACTGGCAACGTACCATGCGAGGACACCTGGGGAAAAAATGACCAGAGCGCATGAAATCTTCATATGCTAACCACAAGGTAACAATAGGTTAACGCTTCCAGCAGCCACTGTCCAATTAGTGAGCCAAATCTGACAGCCCGAATAATCAAGTTCAACTTACTTCCTTAAAACAACGAAGCAAGAAGAAATACCAGATAAAACGGCTTATTCAGTAGCAATGGCTTACACGAACCTCGGAAATCCCAACAACACAAGCAAGCGATGCACGCTACATACATACATGAAGTACAGACACAAAGAAAGCAACGCGCCTGTGCTGTTGAGCCGTTAGAATTCAAACGCAGCACAATACCTGTGACGGCGAATCCTAACAGGAGAACACCAGTATAGCTGATATCTTTGCCAGCTTGCTTAACTAAAATACGAAGATTTAACTGAGCGATCACAGAGGCTTCGCAGAAAACAATAGGGTTCCATTACCAAGTAGCAACAAACAGAAGCCCGCTGTATGTTACCGCTCTCCGCTAAGGCCAGTTAAAGAACTCCTGACAAATTGGAAGCACTACTAAACATGTTTATGTGACCGAATGCCTTGTTCCCAACTACCTTTTCTTAAATTTTTCAAACAACAACGCCCGTAAGCGTGCCACAACAAACTATAATGATTAAATTATGGACCATTCCTGTGATGCAAAGCAAAACAAAAAAAAAACAAAAAAAAAAACACTCAAAACAATCCATATACAAGTAATCTACCAGCATTTTATTATCCTCACACAATATTGATGCACACACTTAAGAACGTGTCAGTGAAATACTAGAACACAAGCAAATCAATTTTTTTAGAACAATACAAAACAAACATGCCTGTTTTGACCAATACATCGATAACAAATCATAAACTTAGCAGTGACAGATACAGAAGTTTCATGAACAAACAGGAGAAATAAGCTGCATATCAATAAAACAGAAGGAAACTTCAAAATCAACTGTCTCATTCACTTGAGAATCTAAAATTCCAAAATCATTTGTTCACCCAAACCACAGCAAACAATGATCACAAAATTTGCTAAGCTTTTTATTGGTTTCTGCTAAAAAATTATTAGAAAGTTCTCTCAGTTATCAGCTTGCAGTATTGCAAAGTGCTTCTTGTTAACTATCCTTACCCAACAGCCAACTGATCCACTCTTTGGAATCTTAACATCACACAAACCAGATCCAACATCATAATAATCCAACTTAATAATTGTGCGAAAACAGCACAACACGAAATTAGCATAGAGATCTTGCTAAGTTTCACACCAGTTCTAGTCAGTTAACCAACACTATTGAACATAAGACTTAAACCCACCCACCTTTTTCTCCTACTGTAACCGGGCCAGGCGGATTGCTTGTGTTCTCCACAAGGTCTGTCTTCTCCTTTTGAAAACAAGGATAGCTAGTACTAGATATTAACCTTGATAACTGCGCGAATCTACTAAACGGAGAACCTCCAAGTTGACATAACTTGACCCTGTTATCGTGGCACAATAAAAGAACACTAGGATGCCACTTGAAACGACTCAGGTACTGAACCTTGAGCAACTTATGCATGCTAAGGACTTGCACACATACCTAAAGAGAAATGCTAATATGTCACACACAACATTTTAACACAATTCTGTTTTACGCACTCTAAAACCTAGTAGCAAGATTCACATTAGTCACAGCATATGCCTACTACAAAGTTCAACAGCATCACCTATTTTAGCTAAAAAAAGTTAGCTGCTTAATACTGTTTAATACAGTATATAGGGACTAACAAAACTTATATTAAAAAATTGATTCTTCAGATGAAGAGAGCTTTATGTGTCAAAACCTTCTCCTATTACATTGCTCATACTTCCCCAATCTTCAAAGAATGAAATACGCAGAAGGCGACTGACCATATTTTTTATCAAAAATACCACTCCTGCATGTTACAAGGGGCTTAGGTTGAGGCTAAGGCTGTTATCTTACAAAGTAACATTCAGGGAATATAGCTAACACAAAATGCTAGTGAGGTCTTAGCTTTGAAAATAAAAAAAGATTCAAAACTTCCCCAGCTGAAAAAGAATCGTTCAAATATCAGTGCACAAACTGATCGAGCACCTCCAATTTAATTAAAATCAAGCTTCATCCATCAAAATTACAAATGATAAAAATGATCATCAAATCACTATATCTCCTCTACCTACACATGAATATTTTGTGCCTCTTAATACTTATAAACTAAACACAGGTCAACTAAATACAGATTGCAGATCGGAATGTCCACTTTAAACTACACATGCACACATACAAATGGCTCCACAAGCCATTTGGGTTACCCCCAGTATACCCCCTACACCTGAATATTTGTGCATCATTTACTTTTTGCAATTCCCTTTCATTTTGAAGAAAAAATATTTTTTATAATAAAAAATGTTTATTTCAAACAAACTTTCTTCCGAGCACAATCCCCTGGCCAAGCCAAGCCAACCTAACTCTGATTTGCAGTTAAAATTGAGATAGTGTGGTGCGAGGTGTTTGAAGCTTCTAACAAGTCATCACAGTCAATATATTCAACTGTAAGCTTTTTTTTCTCAGTTTTCACAGCTTGCAACAATTATTTTGAATGCCAAGAATCGAGACCAAATTTGGCTATGGATTTCAATGCAACCTTTAAGAAAAATTATGACCTACTTCAAACTCTTTTCCACGTTTTTTGTCATCACTGTGTCAATAAATTCATATCCTTGGAGTTTGACACACAAAGTAATAGTCCCTTCTTAAAGCATTATATGACCTCATTAATCTGCAGGATGCAAAATCAAGACTTGCGAAACTCAAAATCACTGAGATGCTAAATTCGCTTCTAACTTATGAAGCCTTACCAGGCACAGGTAGTTCTTGGTTACCTTACTGCTCAACACAAAAAACAAAAATCAAAAGAATTTAAATAATTTAATTGCCCAAATTAGTCTTCGATAGTGTGACATCCGAGACAAATAGTCAGCAACTAGCTGCGATTTCTTGATTTCATTGTCAAGAGAATCATTATCACAACATTTACCCTCACTCCAATATCTGATTTTATACACAGCATCTCCTTAAAATCTTCTCAATTTTGCCATAGCACATGTGTGTTTTAAATTTTCTCGCGTCTTCATCAAATCAAATATTCGTTCATATTGCTTTTCTCTAGTTTCATTGTATCCCTTGCATATGTACAGAAGGTACATGCCAGGTTTTCTTAACCTTACTACTAGCAGTTTATATCTTTTTTCTCTTTACAGATCATCTTTTGGAGATCTCAAATTCAAGATTGCTGCATCACTTCAGCTTCGTCTGATCTCACTGCCAGCAATGTTCTTTTTCTTTAAGTGGAGTGAGTATCCAAGCATTTGCTGCAGTTTCATAAGCACATGGTTGTCCTTCAACTCACCACCAAAGAAATCCTTTGCTGAAGTCAGACTTGCCTCTCCTGAGCTCTTTGACCTGATCCACTTGAGTCTGCAATTGAACACATATACTAGAGCATTCAATCTTTTAAACAATGATTTCAATTGTCTTTGCGATGGAGTTGTCACTATTAATGCATTATGTACAATAGACGATCAAATTCTAAGCTTTTCAAGTCTTCTGTCAGAAAATATTGTCGGTGTTTGCCATGTTCTGTGGCCACGCGACGCTTCTTGTTGGGACATTCTTCAAGAAAATAAATTAAAACAGCACAACGTCAGCTATGAATCCTTTGAAAACCAAACGAAAGAGGGGTTACAGCTTAAAAATTAATATTATTAATTGTAGAGTGCCTATGATTATCAGACGAGGGTAGGTACGGAAGGTTCTTCTTAGCCAAAACAAAGGATTCTCAAGCTGGAATGATGATCAACTAGAGGAAGGAAAACTTTTTTACAGTTGCAGTACTCGAACGGCAATAATTTCTAACACCGACGTTGGGCTAGGTGTGACAAACAGATGCGACACGGGCTTTTACTATTTAGCATCTAAACAATGCTATAATCTCACTGTCACGCCTCGTACCTACGTCCACTTCGGTTCAGCACCATCGGCGGACGAGGAGACATCAGTCGCGTAATATGTAATAATCATAATTATGTAGTTTTAAAGTGGTCTTCGCTATCAACGAATGCCACGGCCCAGATCACGGTGATAACATAAATCTACCGCTCACTCCTCAGTTAGAGCTCACATGTGGCTGGCTTTACATGACGACTGCTTGCGGCAGTAAGGCTTACACAATGGGTTTATAATGATAAGCACTCGCTGGCAATGCACGTTGTTATCTAAGTGATTAGTTTATTTACTTATATTTTATTTATTTATTATTTGTTTATTTATTTGTTTATTTAAGCTACTTCGCTAAGTTTTACTGCAACCCAAGCTGTAACCTATCCCTAAGCCAAAGATTAACCCTAACCCTCACACTTTCCCTACAAAGCTCGAGGAATATTTAAGAACATAACGTTCTCTGTTAAAATTTCCAATCTTTATTCAAAGACGTCGAATTAATGTAGGCAATCGTGCAGCCACCCTATTGAACTTAACGGCATGTCGCGAGCTTTAGATGGGCCGCGGGTTGTTGAGTAAATGGTAGCCTTATGGTACGCGATACTCTAGTAAGAGTTGGCGTAACCATACGAACTGTGCAATATTTTAAAATACGATCCAGCTAAATGAAGATTGCTTAATGATAGCTCAAAGCAGAGGTTCAAATCTGACAACGGTAGCTGTCCCTTTTTGGTCAATCTTCTTGAAGAATATGGGATTTAAAGAGAGTCCTTGACATATGGAAATACTTAACGAACGCAGTAGCGCCACATTGGCAATTACTTTAAGAGGAAAATCAGCAAGTTTAAATTTCACGGACATGTTTCGAAAAAGCCATTACCATTTTCAACTTAACCAAACAAACTTCAGGATATTTATAGGGATTAGGCGTGAATACACCAATCGCTCGTAGATAGAACACTTAACAACCACTTACCCGAAACACGCAATGCGCGCGGCAGAAATGAATAATTTTACAAGTGACAATGACTAAATTGTTATGGTACTATGGTAACAAGGAAAACTAGGGGAAAAGCAAGGAAAGAAGAAAATAAGCGGAGACGAGACGGACTAAATAAGGTGGAGACGAGACGGACTAGACAGAAAAAGTTAGGGTCAGGTGGTTAACTTGGGTATTAAGGTTAAGACGCTCCCAGTTGATACACATAGCGTCCTTTAGCTTCGTCTGGAAGTCGGTCGGTGCTTATCTAAGATGGAAAAACACAGTTCCGAGCATACATTCTTGCAATCACTTACGTGCAAATGCTTTCATATATGCGAGTCTTTGTGTTGTGCGAGTCTAAATGCTCTTCGACCCGTGTTGAAAAGTGTCTGGAGGTTTCTCCAATATAACTGGCATCACAGCTAACACAAGTAAACTTATAGATAACACCGGATGTAAAGCATTCAGGAAGGAGGTCCTTAGTACTAAAGTAAGACGAAATCTTAAACGAGATAAAAATAATTCCAGTCTTACCATCCTTACAACACATATTTACAATAAGATTTACAATTTGAAACCTAAGTAAGGAAGCTTAAAGTATCTAGTAGAACGCCCATCACTTTCTTTCTTTTCTTCGCTAAGAATTCAGGAATTTCGGATTCTGATTGGAATATCAGCAACCTTATTGACATCAATATGAAACCAGGACCATGCACTGTTAATTTTATATACGCGGTCAATTAAGGTATTGATTAAACCAAGCGTGTAAGGGAACGTACAATAGCTGTTAAAATCTAACGTAAGACCCGAAAATGTCTTCTAACGAAAAATAGATGTAAAGAAGGTCTTACCATTTAAGCGGTCGACTAAGGCATCCAAAAACGGCCGTTTCCCGGCCACCTCATAATCCACTGTAAATTGAATGTTGGAATGCCTTGTGTCGATGAACTCGAAAAATGACTTGACTTCATACGTGGTGTTCAACGGACAAAATATGTCGTCAACATATCGATAAAATATAGGCATTGGAACCTCACAGTTACTTAACCACACACGCTTATAGAAATCTATGAAAAGGTTTACAAGCACAGGATCAAGGGGAGAACCCATGACAACATCATTTATTTGGTCATAAAAAGAACCATGAAAATAAACGTGCATTTGAGATGTAGCAAACAAAAGCAGCTTTCTAAGCTGTGACTTACTGATTTTAAACAGTGTGTAGCTGTCATGGATAACACTAACTGCAATGTCAATTGTTTCGTTAAAAGGAATATTAGTAAACAAGTTACAAGAATCAAACGACACCATGACCCTACCTTACCTGGTTAATTTCTGTAACTTACCTGGTACGTTCTGGATAGCTTGTTGTCGACTAGAAACCTACTGCTGAAATTGTTGTACAAAATTTGTGCACTTCGTGCGACTTTTAACAGGGTACCACGATGACTTCGTATAACAAACATGACGTCTCTTTTGAAACAATAGAAGGCTTTTTAAAAATGGAAAAAAGTTGCGTTGGTAATCAGAGCGAAGCACAAGAGAAAAGATATTTTGTCAGTTTCTTGTTCTTGTTCGGTTCGTAGGGGTGTATTTGTCTGGGTGCTGGGCGGTAGTTTCTTAATCGGTTTGATCTGGGTTTTGGACGTCTGATTCTCTGTCGGGGCGGCTAAATAGGCGGGACAAGCTAGCAAGAAGGGGAACGGAACCCAGGATGCGAGTGTGTATTGGAGTGTGCGACCTCCCAATAATTAATATAAATATGTTGTTTTCTACAGGCTGCTTGTAATTTAGCAGATTATTCATGCATCCGACTTAAAATCATGGAGCCATAGTTGTTTCATCATTTGTCACCCCAAGGGAAAAAAATAAATGTAACAGGCTTATCTTGCAGAAGGTAATCGACCTACCCGGTGGCAACAAATTTGCTATGAGCTGCAGTGCCAGATAGTTGCATTCTGAATGTTATGGAAGTTTTTTATGGAGCAGGATTAAAAGTACAGCAGCTAAAGAAAGTTCAAACGCAGAGAAGTTTAAGTCGGAGCTAAAGAAGTTTCTCCTTTTATCCCATTGCAGCAATACCATTTGGTAGAGAAATTGGTCCTTCACATATGCATGGGTTGCTGACCATTTTTGGCTTTTGATGTATAAGCTGCATACGCCTACGACGCCCAGCAACACCATGAATAATTGTTAGATTGCGATATACGCTCAGAAACACCAAGAATGCTGCTACATAGCGTCCAAAGCGACTAAACCTTCGTGACGATAAAGTCCCACATAATGTATGAAGTCTTTCGCTTCCCTCCTAATGGCGCTTCATGAAAAGGCCAGTGGCCTTCCGAAAGAGCCATGCCAGAAATTTCAACATGTACATCTGGACTTTTAGTGATTAAATTTTTTTTGTGTTTAAGGCTTATACATTATGTGCTTGTATTACTACCATTGGCGAATCTATCTTGGAAGATGTGGAAGTAAACGGGTTGACAGCCGCTTGTACGAGCCAGGATCCCTTCATCTTCATCAGATAGATCTTCACGGAGTGGTACGTAAGGATTCGTGATGTTATGTAGGGATTGATTCACCTAATGAAAAGCTGGAATGAATACTCATTAGTGGAATGAGAGGTTTTCTGTAGTTGCGGAGTATCTTGCCATCCTTAGCTGCTGGTCAATTTTAGACATTGGTCATATCAGGCTAACAACCTTATCCCGGTTCTGTGACGTCTAGTTCTCAGTGCAATTGCTCTTAACAGTTCTGAGTAGGTGCTAATTGCTCAAAATTGGTATTCTTAATAGCTATTATTCTTTGACATGGGAGATTAGGATGCGGAGGGTTGTTACGCTGGTACTACCATTCGAGGTCCGTTGTTTACAAAGCAAACCTAAGCATGGGGCATCGAGGGTCAAAATACGTTGAAACAGCAAAAAAAGATAGCGTGGAGCTTAATGCAAGCGATGGAACCTTGCTGTATTCTGAAGTACGAGGTTTTCGAGGGAAGACGGCGAGAGAGTACACGCTGGTAACAAACACGATGATCATTCAGAAAAACAAAGCGCGTACCCTGGAAATCCCCGCGTCCGATGTTATAGCCGGCGCCGATCAATGCCTATACTATAACGGACGCTTGCACCGAAGCAAAAACTTCGTTACGGTGAAGGCGTGTTTAAACGGAGAGACAGGCCACGTCAGCTTGCCGACAAGAGACTCACAAGCCATGTACTCGGCCATTCAGAAAATGCTGGCTTCTGAGAAGAACACCCGAAGACACAGGGACTCACATCAGAGAAGATCCGTAAACACGCAAAGTTACGTAGAAGTCTAGTATGTAATTGAACTCCACTTTGCCTAGCTATATACATTTTTTCAGCTTCATCTAAAGAGAGCGCTCCAGTGTTTATTCTTATTAGGTTTCATACTTGCATCTGTGCTCTGACGACTCCAGTAGAACTAGTTTTTAATAGTCGTAATTAAAATGCTAAATATGCTAAATTATAGCTAAATTATGCTTAATATGCTACGTAGTTCTTATCTGCGTGTTTTGACTGTACCGACGTCATACTACTTTGTTACGCATATGCGAGCGGTAGAATCCGGCATCGTATCCAACTGTTGACCTCAAACGTAGCATAAACTTGCACTTAGTCAAGAGGTCAAGCTTTTTACTAGCGTGTTTTGTTGTTGAAGTGACATGGTTTGGCATGCTCAAGGGATTATTGCTTGATTTGACAATCTACATGCCTTGCTTTGGCCTAAGTTAATAATGCTAGGCCCTAGGCCATTACAGAAAGGATTCGCCTCTTTCAAATGTTGTCACGGTATTATTGCTGGTGGCCTCGGAGCTAGGACTACTAGTCCAGTCGTAGGAATGCCACATGGACTTTACTTTCAAGCAGGAATTTCTTACTAGCAGACATGAACACAGCACAGTGGAATCATATAGGATAATATATAGATTGCTGGAAGGCTTACAACAAGAACAAGAGCACGAAGAAGCAGAAGAAGAAGATTAAAAACAACAACAGCAACAGCAACAACAACAATAACAACAGCAAGATTTATTGTCTCCATGAATGCACAGCACAGGCCGGTAGTAAAAAAGCATACTAAATAAAGATTAGTTACTACAAACAAAGCAAAAACTTCAACAAGAAGGGAGCAATAACAAACTCTGGATATGTAAAAGTGTCCATAAAAAAAGATATGTGCTTCTTGGAGAAGGAGACATTCTTAGTAGCCATGGCTAATCGGTTCGAGGGTGCCACCTTAAGATGAGCTCTTTTTAAAACTAGTTAAACATGTCTTAAATAAGTGTATGCTAGCTATTAAGCATTTTTGGCGTACGAATTCCATAGATCAATAATTTCATAATTTTAATACACTCCATTTAAAGCGAGTTGTAATTAAAATACTTCTTTAAAAATAACCGCAAAGGCATAAGGCATATTTATAACACCGCAGTAGAAATTAACACTACACCTATGTCGCCATAGGTAGCGTTTTGAAAGTCTTTTTGGACGCATTGAATTTTATATTTAAATTGTAAAGCTGGCTGTGTAAGGGTGCACCTTGGCTTTTTATATAGCTTTTCTTCCCTAGATTTCTGCATGAAAGAATAAGTTTTGGACAATTTTTCACACGGTTGTTGAAAACTCTGTGATTACAAAGTTGATGAAGGAGTTTATTATAATACCAGTCGTGCACGAAGAGACTTTGATGATGAATGCGATGACGTGTTCCATTTTCAGAACTTCTAATTGTGAAAGCAGTACAGATGCGTGATCATTATACCCAGAGAATGCCATTAGTCTTAGGGCTCTTTGTTGCATTATTAAGATTCTGTTCAGTTTGCTTTTGACGGAAAGACCCCAGCTTTCCCCAGCCAGTCAAATATACTAGAGATTTCGAGCGATATGATCGTTCTCATTTTTTTAAGGATCTGCTGTGTAATAATACGACCACATCGTCTGCACAGTGCTGAGCAAGTCCAGTTGCGAGGCATCGTCGAAAGTCGTTAATGCAAATCTTGTTCGCATTTTGCGATAAACGTTTAGCACACATCAGTCAAATATACTTGAGATTTCGAGCGGTATGATCGTTCTAATTTTTTAAAGGATCAGGTGTGGAATAATACGTCTGCATCGTGCTGCACGCGTCCAGTTGTAAGGCATCGTCGAAAGTCATTAATGGAAAAAAGGAATAGCAAATGGCCAAGAATGGATCCTCGAGAAACTCCAAAGTCAATTGTACGGGTTTCGGAGCGTTATCGATGGCACCGAACTGCTTTCTCCTTTTTAAATGCCTGCAAACCAGTTAGATGTGATACCCCGGATGCCGTATCTCTGATTTATTTAAAAGAAATTCGTGATTTAAAAACGTGAAAATGTTTACGTAGAGATTTGCAGCGTGGGATTGTAGGAGCTTTGAATAGTCTGAAACGCTATAGGATTCAAGTTTCAGATCTTCCACTGTTCCTTCGACATGTTCGTGCTATTTTCTGCAAACGGAATGCAGTCACTTGGGTGAACCGCCTTATAAAACTAAAGATGGATCTACGCAGCCTCCAGCTCTATGAAATCAGCGGTGGTTTGCAGCATGCGTCGCTATTGTTGCTTGCATCTACCTTCGGGTAGGAATCTGTGCTATGGCCACCATCAGGCATGAGACCTCGTATTATCGTCATGGATTGTTTCAACTAAGGTAAACAGTAATACTACCACTGTATTCCTGGAGTTTGTTCAAAATTTTTGGGTTGAAAATGTGGGTGTCAACAATAGCTCGACTTGCGAGCCAACTTGAAATGACAGGCAATTAGCCATGGCCGCAGCTTTGAGGGGACTGCCGTCCAATAAAGTATTTTTTTTGTTCTTGACCCACTGGTCAATGGGTGGGAAGCCCTTATGGGAAGCCTGTTGTACGTTTAGTTAACGGTAAGATGTAAGCACATATGATGATGCTGCTAAGAGCACATTCAGGCGGCATAGGTGGGCTGGAGTATGTCCACTTACCCTTGTCCCCTTCCTCTGAGTATCGACTTCCTTCTATGGTTACGCGTTGGGCGTCAAGATCAAAATTTGTTTGGTTGGATCTCACTGTCACAGACAAGCAACATTTAGGTCAGCTGACCCCAGATCGCTTCATGGCTTCTTCCACATCTCATGGGACGCATGATTATCTCAAACATTTTCACAAGAGAAAACAACTCTGAACTTCTTACGAAACATCGAGATAAATAAATATACAAAGTACAAGCATTATAAAATATTTAGAACATCACCATACTAATCAACACGCCGCTATACAGCAACGCCTAGACACAAGTCGAGTAAAAATATTAGCGTTAGTGAAATGCGCGTTCTTCTACACGCTATTTGTCAATAAGCTGAAATTCGAACACACAAAAGCTACTAGAAAATCCTTTGTACGGCCCAACTCTACGAAGTTCGACCCGAGCGTAGAGAGGAATGGAACCTTGTTCTCAATTTTCACGAAATCGCTCTGCTTCAGAACCAAACGAAGATCTTCCTGAAATCATATGCGAGGAAAATTGAAAACTTCAACAGGCATCATGCTGAGATAAGGCTTGAATGGGGAGAGGGGGATAAACGCCCAAGATGCGCGCCTTTACGTGCGTCTAGATCAGGCGTCTCCAAAATACGGCCCGCGGGTCAGAACTGGCCCGCGAGACATCATATTCCGGCCCGCGAATCACCCGAACGAAAAGTGCGGAAATTTATGATTCGTCGAACGACCCGCTGCCAAGGCGAAAGCGCATAGCAGGAATATTGCCTTTGTTCCAAACACCAACATCAGATGGGTGAGGTTTGCGTACTCAGTTAACACCAACATCTGTTTTGATTATACTTAAGTGGAACTCGACTCCGCAACCGGCCCCTAACCTGCTCAATGTTCGTTAATGCGGTCCTCAACCCGAAACGTTTGGAGCCCCCTGGTTTAGCGCGAGACTTCAGAATGCCTGCACAACTTAACTCGCGCATTAGAACAAAAAGACGCTTACTAGATTCAAATGAGAGGACCGAATGAAGAACGGAAAACCACGCCGGGTCAAACCAGTGGCAAGTTTAGTGCCGTGACGTCACGAATTAATAGAGCAGAGAATCCTGGGTAATTTCGCTGCCCTACTTTCTATCGTCCCTAAATCTACCGCCCCGCACCAGGAGGTTTGCGTTAAAACCATCGTCGTCACATAATTACCACCACTGCTTACTCGTTAGCCGTTACCCCATGCTGAAAGGCTCCGTGCGCTAGGTTGAACTGACACACACACAAAAAAAACAACAACAAATAAATGCCATTGCTAAAGCCTATGTGAAAGAAAACATAATCATGAAAGGTCGCCTGCGCAAAAGTTTACTAAACACCATCAGCAAACCAAACAAACGACGAAACCAACAAACAGAGGAACAAAAAAACAATAAACAAAAACCCAAACATAAGAAAATAGGGGAAGGTTTACCAAGGGCTCCCAAACTCGGAAACCCAAATCACAAGAGCAAACAAGTTGAAAACTTCACGAAAATTCCCAGACAACCAAGATCTGCAAATATAAGTTTAGACAATAAAAATATAGCCGGAATGATATGAAAAAATTTATCTACAAGAAAAATGGGGCGAACCATATTACTTAACAACAACTTCCGAACAACGAAGTAACGAGGTACCAGAACAATAGCAGCAGCAGCAGCAGCAACAACGACAAGAACAACTTCCGAACAATGCCAGAGCGGACAAAAAAAAAACTTCAACTGCAACAACAACGACAACAACAACAATAACAGCAGCAACAAAAACAACAACAACTTCATAACAATGGCCTGATTTAATGAAAAAAACAAAAGAGCAAAAACAACAACAACAAAAACAACAACAACAACCACAACAGCAACAACAACACCATCAGGAGCAACAAAATAGAGTCCTCTCTACGAAAAGGAGATGCAATCAAACGCTGCATACAACTACTACTAAACCGGCCAACCACCATAAAATCTATTCTAGAGCAAGAATCGTCGTCTTACAAGAACAACATGTTTCGAGCGGTTTTTCGTTCGCATAAAAACCATGCGCCAATTACTAAAGGATAAGCAACACCAAAAACAAGGATATCAAAAGCACTGAAACATAGTTGACGAAAACAAACCACATTTTTCTCAACAAGACCAAGGAAATTCAACCACGAAAACTTTCAGGAACCTCTCAAACGCAATAATAACTTGTCTATCGCCTGCATCACGCAAACACTCACGCATCCCCGAAGCCAATACACAAACGCAAACTCCACAAGTCACATATCCACCAGATGCATCTCAAAGATGATCAATTCAACCAAAATTGTGCATACGAGAACGAAAGAATGAAAACGCGACAGAAAGGGATCACTAAAGACTACGCTATTTTTATTTTACGGCGCGACTTAATTTTCAACACTGCACGCACAATTATTCGAAGTAAACACTCAATCAAAAACCCCCAATGTTAGAAAATTTCAGCTAGCAAACAACACCATGCAGTCGTTCGCAAATGGATTGAAAGTTAAAAAAAAAAAGCCCAGGGCCTAAACGCCAAATAACAAAAAAAAAAAACGAGGGCAACCAGCCACATCGGACCTGCTGCGTATGGACAGTGTCATCAGACGGTCAGGATTTACTTGCCTGCTGCTGAAGCAACTCGAACTCTTCCGGCGATAAGCCACTCTTTAGGGTCCGCGTTCGTCGCACTACGGGCAAAGTACCACACGCATCACCATCACCATCACACATCGCACATCATAATCTCGCACATTCCGATTTAAACAAGCAAACGAATGCATACAGGAATCCAATTGCAAGATCAAGCAAGTAAAACAAACACGAGAATCAGCTGAACATTATTCGCGCACGGTTACAAGCAAAAAGATGGTTGATCTTAGGTAAGGCGACTGCGACGTGCTCTGTAGTAGAAAGAGCCCAGCAAAGCGAATAAGTGGACCTAGCACTCGAACACAAGTGGAGTGCTCCATCAGTCCAACAGTAATTATCAAAATACACTAAATGCTCTTTCACTAACCGGATTTCCTTGTCGACTTTTCGTCCCTAGTCCGATTTTTTCGAATTCTCGCCTTTTTGTCCGCCGTTGCCGACTTCACTAGCATGTCCATCATCTGGTCGGACTGATCGTCGGTGTCGTAATTATTGTTTACGGGCGACTTAGCCGCGTCTTGGACGCCGTTAATCTTGGAACGCGTGCGCCCTTTTGCCGGCGACAGAACGGACTCCCCACCAATGATGGCTTTCTGCAAAGCCTCCATATTTTCGTCCTTCTCGATTTCCTCTGCGCCAATCGGTACTGCAGTAGTAGCGCCAGAGAAATTCTCTGACTATAAGCAAAACAAAACTATATAGGGCAAAGGACTGCGACACTGTAGCACCACCAACAACAACATCTTCAAAAGGTTGACTATAGATCATTAATTGACGTAATAACGTATATACGCGTACACACGTGCACACATATACATACATACATACATACATACATACATACATACATACATACATACATACATACATACATACATACATACA
>QQSS02218283.1:0-10935 GCA_003687565.2 Craspedacusta sowerbii
GAGTGTAGAAGTAGCGTTGAAACATATTAGTCTAACATTGATTCCGGTTTTCTCTCTAGTGTCCTCGAACCGAAGAAACTCTACACCAACCAAACAAAGCAGAGCAAGGCAATAGATATGTAAGAATAGTTGGCGATTCATAAGCTGCCAATGCTGGCATCTCAGGACACAGAAAGCAGTTGCGATATGATGAAAAACTCAGTCTCGGACGGCAAAACGTGCAGACGGGAACATAGTGACGTCGGACGCACGAAGAAACCCTTCCACGACAACCGTGCGCACTACCGTCGATACAGTACGACTCATAACAAGTCGACACGAAAGCACGCATAGCTTATCCGTTACATTTTTTAACTTTCATAGACACCACAAACATAAACGCTTTACATGAGCTTTCCACGTAACCGCAACGCAACCGTTAGAGAACTTTTATTTCCGATACCAAGCCCGAATGTTGCGGCTCCGCTTAATTTTTTTCTGCAGCTGCAAGACGCCGTAGAGAAGTGCCTCGGCCGTGGGAGGGCAGCCCGGTACGTAGATGTCCACAGGCACAACTCGGTCGCACCCTCGAACGACTGAGTAGGAGTAGTGGTAGTACCCACCGCCGTTCGCACAGCTGGAATAAATTTCAAAATGTTACACGATAGCAAGCAGCAAGAGAAAAAAAATAAAACACTCCCCCAAACGCAGACAAGTCACACCACGTCTAACCTCTTCAACAATTGTCGTTACATGCGCGAGATCGCCCAAAAAAACGCCCACCCGCGCGCACCCATATATACATGCACAACTAACCACTACTTTATATACAAAACAGCTTTACCAACTTTATCCAAACTGTGCGAACAAATTACCGGGCGCAGCGCAACCATAGGCGCTCAATGAGCAGCTTCAGCTGAAATAAGATTCCGTCGCGCAGTGGAGCTGCGCGTAACACGCTCGGCACAACACGCTCGGCACAACACGCTCGGCGCAAGTCGCTCGGCGCAAGTCGATCGGCGCAAGACGATCGGCGTAAAACAATCGGCGTAAGACAATCGGCGTAAGACGCTCGGCGAAACATGCTGGGCGTAAAACGCTTGGCGCAAGAGGCTCGGCACAAGACGCTCTGAATAACTCGGTCAGGCGTAAGGCGACGTCGCACGAACGCAAACTTGTTGGTTGCTAGCGCGCGACCGGCCATTGTAAATACCACCGCAGGTATCTGCGGCTATGAAGGAACAGCCATGAGCAAATATCACGCTTAGCGGTAGCGCGCGAGACATTTGCAATCCAACAAACAATACGTAACAAGGATAATAATATCCTTCACCATTGCAGTACCACAGGCCAACCTCATTTTCGCCCATGGGTTCAACAGTCAGCTGCGCCCAATTCATTTCCAGTACCCACCTTAGGCAACGCTGGACGAAACAGTTTCAACAACTTTAACTATAGGCGCGACTGAGCAAGGAGCCTATAGTTAAACGTCGCATTTGAAGCAAAATAAGAAAGAAATAGCGCTATGTTACACCGGATTATGAGGTTAGTTTTCCCTAACTAACGCGGCTTGCTGCCAAGAGTGATTTTCACGTGGCAGAAAAAGGGGGATTTTTTTCGGGATGTCGTGCATCACAGAATAATTCACAAGAAAAACAACAGTAGCCACGAAGACAGCAGACAGCAAGACAGCCAAGACGCACTAAATATTTCCGCTTGGAGGTTGTTCGCTCTCGTCAGTTCGGGTTTGCAATAAAATTCGCTGACAAGACTCATTGCCGACAATTCCTTTGCACAGGTAACTAGGCTGATTCCATATAAAGCACACGCAGTTTTACTGTGCAAGCACCAAGCAGCTATCCCCTATTGTCAGACTTTGTACGAAGCCGTGAATACTTCGCGCGCGACAAAATTATCGTTCGCCAGCCACGGTTGCTTCCACTAGCTCACGCGACGTGGATTGCGTACCACCAGGAATGAGCAAGGAATCAGCACCAGCCTCTATAAACGCTCAGCAGATTAGACATCTGGAACAGCCACTTTTCTCGCCTGAGGACGGCTATTGCTTTTAATCGAGAGAGAGAGAGAGAAAGAGAAAGCGAGAAAGCGAGAGAGAAAGCGAGAAAGCGAGAGAGAGAGAGCGAGAAAGCGAGAAAGCGAGAGAGAGAGAGCATGAGAGCGAGATATAGAGAAAAGGATTGTGAGAGACGAAGAGTGAGAGGAAGAGAGAAAGGAAAAGAGAGGAAAAGAGAGGACGAGAGAGAGAGAGAGAGAGAGAGAGAGAGAGCGAGAGAGAGAGAAAGAGAGACAGGTATGGAGTGAGACGATCTCGCAAGCGCGTCAAAAATTGCCGACCGCAAATCAAGTAACACGCGAAAGCAAAAATTGAAGAAAAAAAACTTTGCATCGCGGAAACAACTTCTATAATCACCGAATGCAGCATGGCGAGGACCCCCCCCCCCTTTCCGCCTAGATGGCGATCAATCGGAGGAGTCTTCAACAACTTACAAAACAGCGTAAACAAACGTTAAACAGCGTAAGTTAAGACAAAGCCACGCTACTTCGTGGTACGTCAGGAAACGACGCAAAGACGATTAGAGCGACTTTAATCAAAGCGAGTCGGAATCTATGCGCTACTGATCCCTTGGCAAATGCTATTGCTCGTCTAATGCGCACAACCAAGTCGAACCTAATCAGTGCAGTTCTGCACAGAAATATCGAATTACGAGCAACATCCGGTTCATGCGGTGTCTAGAATTGAAATTGAAAGACGCGGTACCAGGACGCTTACTCAACACGTTCACGTCCAGCACCAAAGCGCAAAACTTACACGAAGCAATAAAAAAATTATACAAGGCAGCTTCAGAGTGCTTCAATGAAACGCTTGCAAAAGACAGATTTGGAGGAAGATAGATAGCTAGATTAATAGAGAGAGAGAGAAATAAGGGAAGAGGAGAGAGATGAGAACGGAGGAAGGGACAGACGAACAGACAGACGGATAGACAGGCAGACGGACGGACAGACAGACAGACAGACAGACAGACAGACCGACGGAGAGAAGGCAAGAATACGCCTAGCTTCTGTGCTGGATTAAAGGAAGCTCGATCAGAAGCAGACCCAAATTAACCCACTGCCATAGAAGTTAGAGCATTTCTAAACTTAATAGAGGAAAAAAAGAAAATAAAAATTAGCCATCACTCTCATAGAGGCTCCGAGAATATTGAAAGGGGCTTCAACCGTCGTCAATAATACAAGCACCAATTCACTGACCCACTCGGCAATGGTCATGCACAAGCAAACAAGCAAATAACATCTAATGATACGCAATTGTGGATGCCTTAAACTTATATAACACAAACCTTAACGCTTCACTGCATGACATTTGATATTTTTCCTCACGTTTATTTCTAACCTATAAAATCCCAAAACCACTGCATAAAACTGCTCGTTATTAGATTGAACATTTAAAAAAAATAAAAATATTTAACGTGAGAATGCATAGAGCATTGTAATAGAGGTACCCGCGGAGCGCATGTGACGTTATTAATAGTCCGAGCTGTCCATCTCTAAGGCAACCAAATTCAAGTGAGGTGACGGAGATTTCTGACGTCAAAACGCTCAGTCAAAATAAACAAAAACCACTAAAAATGCCGCACCTACAAATACAAGGTAATAGGCTGGTATAGGAAGTATTAAATATGAGTTAGCGGTTTCAAAGCAAGTCAAAGAACCATGGATCTGCCAAGGAGTTTAGGGACGCGGTACCCTTACAGTGAGCGAAACCTACCCGGAAGCCAACATAATAAAACCGGGACATGACCCCTTTCAAGGGAGAAAAATGTACCCGAACCTCAGGCTACGAACAGCTCGATAGTACCCACAAACTCGAAATAAGGCTTGAAAAGTGACTTGCTAAAACCCAATGCGCGCGGGAAAAATATATAATTCTACCAGCAAATAATAAGAAGTGACAATCAATTAAATTGTTATGGTATTATGGTAGCAAGGAAAGCTAGAGGAAAAAGGTAAGGAAAGAAGAAAATAGAAAGATGAGGAAGAGATAGACTAGACAGATTAAGTTGTCATGGCAGGTGGTTAACCTGCTAAAACCAGGGCAAAAGCTGCTGTGGCGATTCTATTTATCGCACGCGTTTTTTTTTCATTATATTATCGATGGTTGCATAGCAATACTTCTTTCGAGAAGGATTCTGTGGCTCTTCAACCTCAACGACGCTCCTTGGGAGACGTCAATTCTGGTCTGGTATTGTGTCTTGTCTTGTCATGTCATGTTTTGTGAAGTTATGTCTTGTCTTGTCTCGTCTTTCTTGTCCAGAACATACAGCCGTCCCACTTGGCCTTCCTAGAGCCATCACAAGTGTCATTTTGCAATCAAACAAACCTCAAAGCAATAACGAAGCAACCGATGTGACTGTAGCACAGCGACGTCTGAAATAACCGCACATCAATCGCTGTGCCAAGCCCACCCATACCCTACCCCAGACGGCGCCCGTTTCCTTCAAAAATAAGCGCGCTCGCTATTTCCGTCCACATACCTCCCACAACGCTCCTTTGAAATTCTAATTAAACAAGAAAAAGTCAAAAAAAAAAAACAATGGCTATATTGCTCTTGCTTTGAAGGAATATGCTCGGGATGTTTTGCTGCGCTAAGTAATAACAGAACTTTTTTTATGATCAGCGAAAGATATGTACTATTGGCTTACGAACCCATAGGCGTAATCGTGTATTTATGCGCGAACATCGGTTCCCTCCCCACGCCCCCCAAAAAAAGCAAAAGGGGTGACCGTGCTGATGGTAACGACACGCCCACGAAATCGCGCTACACCCAGGCGCCAGCAATAAGCGCAAATTATACACGGTACAGACTATGGATTTCCTTTCAGACTAGACAAAACAGTCGACACTCAGCGGGTAGACGTCTAATTTTAGATTGAATTTAAATAAAGCGCGCCACTGCGGCCGTATCGAGAGCCAGCATTCGTATTACGTCACGTAAGAAAACATGATGACGGCAACTGCGAGTTGAGCCAACACAGCAAGGCGAATGGAAAAAAAAGACTCGCGCTAACATTCACCCCACCACCCTATCTCGCTTTCCTGCATAAACCAATCTATCCGACAGGTCCTAACTTCGACCATCAATCCATCCATTCATGCGCGTACATAAAATGTAAAAACGTGCTACATACATACATATATATATATATATATATATATATATATATATATATATATATATGTATATATGCGTGTGTGTGTTTGTGTGACTGTGTGTGTGCGTACGTGTGAATGTATGCCCGTATAACCCATGCATATGTTGGAGCGTATATATGCACCCAAAACTACGTTGCGTGGTCTGTAATTTGCATTTATTGATGAAATAGATTGCCCTTGCTTGTGCTGTTGCTGGTCTTCTTTTGTTAGTGCAACCACTGTTGTAGCTGCCGTTGATGATGCTCGCATAAGCTTCTTGCGATGCCCTGTGGGCCTGCGGAGCCCCAAGCTAAAGCGCTCATCGGTATATCTATTTGCAGCTGCAGGCGCTACTACAAGAAGGCTTCGTTATTCAGAGTACGCTGAACTGTGGATAAATCGCTGGCTCTGCATAACTCGCTCGCGCAAGGACTTGAGCAGTGCTTGCCTGCACCTGCGCACTTCTACAGTGCCAAATATATTTACACGGTTTGTTGGCAAGTCCGACATGGCGACAAGTCCGACCAGCCTTGGTGTAAGCGTGACATCAAGCTGAGTAACCTAGGTCAAGCTTGAGTTGAATTTAAATGGGATTATTGCCAAGTGAAAACCGAAGTAAAGTTTAGGGCTAAAGTTTAGCGTTTCCGTAGTGCGTGAACCCGTAGCACAAAAATTCGCTTATCAATACGACATGGCAACCGGGCAGGCACACACATGCAAGAGGCTCAAAAGCTGTGCGCAATTTGATAGCGTGCGAGCTCTCTCATTAACGCGCACTTAACACTCACGAAGCAATTTTCAATCAACAGGTGATTGATGATCCTCGCCTTGGCTGGCCTGCGCGGGTCAGACGCGCCGGTGCGCATAAAAAACTTCTACGCGATCCCCAAAGTCCCCGCTTCTGCATAGCAAGTCAAAGCACAGCTGCAGAGGAATAAACAGAATGGCTTCGGGATCTAAAATCAATGATAAGAAAACTGAAAACCATCTAGTTGGTCTGGGCCCCACCCTGCCAGATCTTCCCCCCCCCCCCTCCATACAATGGAAGAACACTACCGGAATGACAGGGCTGGGGAGGGGGGCTTACATTCTTCCTTGATCATGTCCGCACTCTGCGCAATATAGTTATGCCCGGAAACTTCAAAAGCTTAGTACACTACTGGAACTTTAAAAGCAAAGAACTTCATCAAGGCGTGGAATAGCCTTGATAGAAACCATCTGGCCCAGCGTCTCGAAATACCCAGGCAGACGAGTCTACAAATTATTAAAATCCTAAAGGATCTTATCTGGCAGAGCGAACCCAGTCTCTTGACAAAAGTCAAACAATCTTTTCAAACCCCTCACGCGAGGCGAATGGGGAATCAAGAACCCGCAAAAACAAGCGCTTGCGCTGAGACAAAAACTAGCAGCACATAAAGTAGACTATAGCACTTCCGAGTCCTTGACACTTGCGGCTAAGTATTGGTTGGCGCAAACTCTCACATCCACGAAGCCATCAATCTGGGGACATGCGACTTCGAGCGCGCAACCCACTCTGACCATACCCACGCCAGAGACGTGCCCACCTTTCTATCTCGATCTACCGCCGTTGTTCCGTACACAAGGTCATCTCTTTTGCAAGCTCTATGACGCCCAGCACCGCTTGGTCACTGTTGTAAGTGGTAACTGCTCCGATGGAATTGGCGTCGGAAGACTTCAAAGAGAATACCTTTACTCGCTACCTATACCTTTACTCGACCAATCCATTAGACAGGCCGTACGTGTGTATGTGTGCACAAACTTGCGAGTGGGTGAAATCTCCTGGGGATAGTTGCCGTTCACAACAGTCACTCCCGCAATAAAGCACATTCACAAACACATCGAGAACCCTGCAAACCAACTGGCTCCAGGACCATCCTACTGGGATAGAATCAACAGCAGTCACATAGCCCTGTCTTGGGTAGACTGCGACATTTTTCGTTAAAATCATACGCCGCTAATCACGTTCAGGACTCATGGTGGAAACTCCACCATAGAGTCCAACCAACTTGGAAGATAAAGAGGAGGAACCTAATGAACTTGCACAAACCAAGCAGCTTGACGAGTCACCTTTCTTGTAGACGGCGTAAGAACATCGACAACACGAGACTTTGTGCACTGCATAAAGGGCCTACCCATTGCATAAACGGAGCACATAAATACAATCACACACACCCACACACACAAACACACACACACACACACGCACACACACACACACACACGCGCACGCGTATCATCACATTCTTAAACTAATCTCTGAATACCCTTACACGGCTATGGAGGCATATGATTATACTTAGTATATTATACGAAAAGACAACGTTCCAGGATATGTGATGGATTGCGGAGAAACAGGAACATTAAAAAAAAGGAATAAAACAAAATGATCAGTATTAGCCCGAGCGTCGGTCGTCTCGCCATCACCAACTCGCCTTTAAAAAAAGGGACGACCTCGACGACAGCGCAGCGCCAGGTATGGGACAAGTCGCATCCCAGAGGGGGGACGATGCCAGCCATAAACGCAAGTCCAAGAAACAGCAATTCACAAGGCTAGCATGAAGAAACTTTCCTCCCGGCCGACGGAGGCATCAGAGACCTTTGGTTGCAGCCTTAACCGGCCAACCATAAGCCTGGACGAGACTCATTAATGATCTCGGAACCCCAGGAGCAGTTCAAGAGACCTCGAGCAACACTGCTCCCCGAGAACATCAAGCTGTGAAGTACGTACGCGCAAGAGATCATCCCAACCTCATCCGCCAGCTCCCAGATCACTTGAGGATTGCCAGTTGCGCCAAAATAAAGTCTCATAAAGTAAAATCACTACGCTAATAAGCAATAGAATAGGAGTAGATGTTCGGAGCAAACACGGTCAGTGCGGCGCTATTCACTCCCGCATGTTCTCAAGGCAAAAAGCACCACAAAAATTTAGGAAGCTGTTATGGAAAAATTCGACACGTATGTTTGCTGCTAGCCGCCCTTTCGTGCGATGTATTCCGAGTTTGAATTGCAAATAAACGGTACCTAGGAGTAACGATTGGAGCTATAAGACATCTTTTAAGCTTTACTTTAAGCTCTCTGCATATTAGGTCAAAATGGCGAAACGTGTCCAGTACATTGCAAGGAGTATTCTTTCTTATAACAAATCATTTCGCATTTCATTTTGCTGCGCTCATTTGGAAATACTCTCTGCCTTACATTTTTGATTTGATCATGGTTTTGCGACCCTTCGTCTTGACGGCGCATTACTTGTGTCCAACAGTTGATCGCTTTACCAAAGCGGCATCAACGAAAACAAAAGCAAAGTCCGAGAGCCATAGACGCACGAGTGAAATATTTCGAGTCGCGTACTTGATCGATGAAAGACTCTTTTGCGCAATGTGCTAAGTGTTTGATTTATAAACAACCGTTTATGAGTGTGAATCGGGGTGATAAGAACTGAAAATTGAAAAGAGCATTTTTCCTTCTAAAGATATCGATTCACGTAGCGCTGCTCATCCGAATGGTGACCCTTGACCGGGCAACACTGCCTACCACACGACCAGCAGACCACTGCGCCAGGAGGCGACAACGCGCAATTATAACATCGCGCCTCCTAATTATATTTGGAAGTTCGCTTCAATTACGGCGCACGTGCCTTCCCCGATCACGAAACCCGAAGACGACAAGATTCTTCGGCAGGGACACATAGAAAGGGGGCCACTTTTTTTTTTCTTTTCACAGTTGCTTACGCCCGGTAATGAAAGTTAACTTATCAAAAAGAAAACGATAATTTAGCTTAGAGATACAAGAGCTACCTACACCGAGAAAAATAAAATAAGAGAAGCGTCCCATATCCGATTTTCTAACAGCCAGAAATATAGCAGATAAACCCTGATAATCGGAGAACAATTAGATAAGAAAGACGGTAAACTTCAAGCACAAACGATGCACCACCAGTGGCGGGTGCCAATTCTTCTGCCAAGTCAGCAGCTCACGCTGACGCGCTTGCGCACGACGTCACAAAAAAGCAGCACAGCAAAATGCTAATCCCCCCCCCCCCCCCCTCCAATTAAAGGTTATTGATTGCGGCCCGCCGATGATGTAGTCAGTTGCCGATGGTGGATCCATCGTTCCATCGGAGCTCGCGGCAACAAAGAACGGGCCAGGCGTGCACTAATTGGTCCGTGCTCATCATGCTGCCGACAGACCCGCAAACGGGCCCTAATCTCACAAGCGTGGGCTGAACAATGTTCAGTGAACATGTCGCCGGAGAAAAAAAAATTGCGCGTGACGTCAGGGAACTCAAGCACCCCCGCGGACTTTGCACACAGGAAGCAGTTGTCGCAAATCGCGCGATTTGCTCGTCTGCTGGCGCCAGAAAAATTGCGTCCGCGGTCAACGGAAGGGCCCATTAGTCAACGATTAGGCTTTGGTATCCTGGGCCCCACATCACATGAAGTTCAGCGAAACCAGTGCGAGCGAAGAAACTAGAAAGCCGGTAGTCCGTAGACCACAGGATTTCACACCGGAAATTTAAGAAGACTGGTGCAAGACGACCAACGGAGAAAGTCGACGAACGGTTGAAAAACCATACCCTTAAATCTGACTGATCGCATATTACCACAGACTGCTTATCAAAACAATGAGTCAATGCAACAATCCAACCACGCCAACAAATCGTCTGGAAACGTCTATTGAACACAGCGTATTAGACGCTCCACAAAATTTCAACTAGACTTGATGCAAGACACCAAGCACTTAAATTCAATCCAAAACGGCAAAATAAAAACATCCAATCGAACTCGCGAGCGCGTCAAGAGCGTAGGATCACAAAAGATAGCAGCACCCCCGTTGCTCTCAAAGCGTTGCTCTCAAAGCACGCAGAGGCTTCCGCGTAAAGAGTCAAGTATGTTTGTGCCGGGTATCTTGCACCGGGATGATCTGATTTCCGAACCCTAGACCGTGATGGACATCGTGACCCACCGTTTCCGGCTAGAGGTCCGGGGTCTTCTCTCTCGCGAGTCGGTACCATGGCCTACCGTATAGCCACTGCGCATTGCGGACAGCGGTTGGGCGGTTCCCTACTTACGAAGCAGGCTCCATCTCCATCAAAGCTTCTCCGTCGACACGCGGGTTAGGCTCTAATATCTCTTTACATAGTATCCTAATAGTTCGGTACATAATATCTTAAAATCTCTGTATAGCTCTGAGCCTTACTCGCTGATAAACAAACACACATCAAATTGTACTCTAACTAACATGAACTTTTGAAATTTGTACTTATAGCTATCATTTGTATTTATTGCTCGCATTTATTTATAGCGCAGTCCATTCGATGGTCCATAGTCTTATTGCTTCTCCTAAAAATCCCTCTAAGAAATTCGTGCACGAGCGTCATTAGTGATCATACTTCGCCAGGTACTCTGATTTCTGCAGAAGTCGATCGCAACTCCATTTTTTCCCCTTCCAACCAACCCTTCAATGAACCAATCATTAAATCAATCAATCAAACTACATCTTCCGCCATTCGTGGCGACGAAGATATCACAAGCGGCATTACTAAAGGGGACGGCTGGGCAGTTGGAGCTCACATGCGACAGACAGGCCCTTTTTTCCCTCGGTAATTTCCGACTGGATCAAGTTAGACAATAGCCTTCGTACGATTGATACTTACGCTCCCTTTAAGACTGCATTGACACAAATAATCCGACCACCTGTGAAATCCACCTATAAAATCCATCACCC
>QQSS02218294.1:0-10934 GCA_003687565.2 Craspedacusta sowerbii
TATATATATATATATAATATGTACTTTACATTAGCTGGCGTGCAGATGGAGTTAGACTCTTCTTAAAGTCAAATGTAAAGAATGTGAAGCCTATTATTATTGATAGCTGCATTAAATTTAGTGCAATGTCTATTTTGCCTCTGATATCAAGTACATACAAATACCCATTCAAAATATAGACTGTTTGACAAGTCTGTCTGGTGGCTCAAGATCTATTCAGGCTTCCATTTTTTTTTTCTACGATTTAATACCTGCTACTCTGCCTGCCCTCATTACATTCATCGGGTTTCATGTGCGCATGATTTTGTTTCATGTGAGTCCGATACAAAAAGCACTACTTGCAACTCCTTCATTTCACATGAATGTCTAAGATCCGAACCTCCCTGTGGATTGCTCGCCATCCTCACACATTCCTGTTTACGTCACCAGGAAGGGATGCTTGTGTATCGTTTGCAACTTGAATCGGAACTGCAGGTCCCGTCCAGGAAGATCAAAGTATCTATGCCGCTGGGTGTTAGGTAACAGCAAATTTAATCACAGCGGGATATCATCCTGGTATGCCGAAGAGGACGTGCGGAGGTTGCTGTCGAGTGTTTATTCAGAAGCCATACGTGGAGTCAAAGTCTTTGTCAATGACATATCGCCTTTGATCGCCAGCGTCCGGAGCCAAAGGTGCCAAGTACTACAATTGTCGTTATTTCTGGCCTGCTAGGAACGCCTCCTGCCACCTTAGCGTAGCATATAAAAAGCTGCGAGTGGATGACTTGTAGTAGTAGCGAAGTTTTTTGACCGGCTGAGCAGCTTACAGGTGCTTCGAAGATGTGCAAGAAAATGTTTTTGTTCTTCGCACTCAGTGTAGCCATCGCTAATTCGAGGCCACAGGTAAGTGTGCTTAATATCTACGAATGTGGCATCGAAATTCAGGTTTCTTTTAGACTCTATAACAAGCATTTCTGGATTTATCGCGAAGTCGAACAGCCCCGAGCTAAGACGCGGATGGCCTGCAATCTATGAACGATCGATAAGTATTGCTGGGAGGATTTGGCTTATTTCTGATTGCCTATAAAGTTTACGATACTCCTTGGGAATCGTAAAGCAATAATCATCTGGTCTTCACCACATCGCTGCGTCAAAGCTTTAGAGAACGTTCCCTAAGATTTTGCGAATTTACTTTCACTCTGCAGGGGAGTAGGATAGGTCAAAGGTGTCGCGAAGAAACAAGTTTTCCTTAGTTAGAATCATAAAGCAATAATCTGGTCTTCACCACATCGCTGCGTCAAAGCTTTAGAGAACGTTCCCTAAGATTTTGCGAATTTACTTTCACTCTGCAGGGGATAGGTCAAAGGTGTCGCGAAGGTGTCGCGAAGTTCAAATGCTTACCTGAGCATTGTCGTCATCCGACAAATGAAATTCCGGCGAAATGCAAATCTAGAATGCTTCGCTTGATAAAAAAAGCCAGCTTTTCAAATGCATTTGCTTCCGTTTTCCTTAGCAGCAAAACTGCAAAATAGCCCTGAAGAACACGAAGATAGTTGTGCTGTGCGACAAGGATTTGGAAGAGGTCAAAAGAACGCCAACGCTTGAAAGAGAAAGCGAGGACGAGAAAACCGAAGACAAGCAGGTACGGTCTGCATAAAACTGATTTAAATTTCAAAAAGCTATTACCTGGCGCAACTATGCACTTTAGAGCTTATGTTCTTGTGCAGTAATGCACTTGAAGTTCCCAGAGGTTTCGAGATCTTATCGGTACTACAAACCGTTCCTTGGCAAGTTAAGAATCTAACCACAGGTCCCTGACGAGTTCCTTGGCCGGGACGAAACGTACGTAGGTCTGCCCATTTTAACATTCATTTAACATCTGCCCATTTTTTAGCTTCGTTTACGATTGGTTGCGTATGATTAGAATAAATCTAATTGTTAGCTAACTCAAGCGTATTGGCATTCAGTGCGTCAATCCTTTCGTTGCTGAATCACGAAGAAGGTAATGAAAACATGCTGATGTTTACATACACGCAATCGACAGCTCATTGTTACAACATCAGCACACAGCGATTTTCGAAGATGATATGCATAAGCTATGAAACCGAGTCGTAAGATATAATTTTTCTTAGCCAAAAATCTTCCACCAATGT
Source organism: Craspedacusta sowerbii (assembly GCA_003687565.2). Classification (NCBI taxonomy): domain Eukaryota; kingdom Metazoa; phylum Cnidaria; class Hydrozoa; order Limnomedusae; family Olindiidae; genus Craspedacusta; species Craspedacusta sowerbii. The sequence continues at coordinate 2,133 of QQSS02218294.1, forward strand.
TTTCAGGTCGCAAAGATTACTGGAAACTTGAACTATTTACAATCATGCGCAGTCCCTTGCAAGTCACACTCTAGGTCAGCATTCACACTAGGTGATTTAAAAGAGTATTCACTTAAGCATGAATCAACATGCACTTTCTGATAGCGCTTACTGGAAAGGGAAGTTGAAGAATGCGAAGAATGAGCAATGCAAAACGACTTCATGAATGCGCATGTACTTCAAGTAAAGAACAACCAGTGTGCTACACTGAGCTGGTTTTATACCCTCTTTGCATCGATGCAAAACCAAGTGTATGTTTGTCGATGAAAAGAATATTATCAAGTACTGTTGTTGGACTCGGTAGATGAAAGTTAATTATGAAAATTCTGGATTCGCCTTCTTGACTTTGGCAGAAGAGAGCAAACTCCGATACCAAGCGCATTGCATCGGTCTTGATTCAAGTGGCTTGTTTTGGGTTGGTCCTGCAGGGATACGGTAAACATCGCTAAGGTTGCTCATGCCAACCTTGTCTTACAAGTATTTGAACACAGTTAACCCGTCCATGCTTGCTTGGTCATGACGTGGGAGTCACGAATTTGATACGCCGGAAAATTTTTAATGTTTGCTCGCGAAACGGGCAGCTAACATGTTTACATTTCTTGTTCCGTTTAGGATATTTCTCATCCTGTTCTGCGAACAGTTACCAAGTCGCAACCGATCTCCAACAACGTGCCTAATTTATCATGCATTCGGCGAACGAGCAAGACGTTCACCCTGCATTCGTTAATACTGGAGACTCTACAAGTTTTCTGTCTTGATACCGAATATCTCCAAGGCTTCCAGCTGAAATCCACAGGTGAACACTACGTATATCGTTACCTGTGTTGCAAACTATATAACCCTTAGCACCCGATCCACTCAGGTAAGACTCAACCTTATCTAGAATGTGCAGAGAAAGTTGGCTACTTGTCAGGGCCCGTGATAGCATGTGAACTATACGTCAAACAGAAGAGTAGAGTTCTTTGCTGCGTGTGTTCCGATTGGAAACCTCTCACCAGCCTGCTTTGTCGCCCTCCAAGATGCAGGCAACTTGCTGTCGTCAGCGATGCAGTGCTTGTGCAGATCGTTTCAACTTGACTTGTCTCTAAGGAAAAAGGGACTTCCGAAGAGTTGTGACTGGTCACAAGTCTGTTTGTTTGATATGACGCTGCAACATAGCGCTAGTGAATAGCATTCTTGTAGACGGAACCAGCGACTTCTTGACAACTTGGACAGTTTCAAAACTTTTGTAAAGCTGCCAGTTAAGATTTGTTGCGAACTTTTGCGAATCTTCATACAATATAAAACAAGCAAGGGCATGGTTTCCTTCAGAGGTTGTGCTTTTTTTTTTAGCATGTTCTCGTTGTCTCACGTTTCTATCCTTAGTGCGATTTCCTGCTCACATGAAAGCTCCCTGGTTCTGGCATGCGTAAAAAAATTTGATGACCAAGGAAGTTAACTTTGGAAGGTAGTTTATTTATCCTGGCTATTTTATGCATACACTAGCATTCCCAACATTGCTTGGAATAAAAGCTTAGTAAAAGAGGTAAAAGAATTGACCCAACAGGAATAAACTTGGACAAAGCTGCAATAGGTCTGATAGCAGTTTTCTAGGGTCCACTTTCAAAGCATATTGAAGGATGTTAGCCTTGTCCGTATTGGATGCAATGGCTTTCCCCGTGAGCCTTTGCGCTCACGTTCGTGATTGGCACTTGCCTGATCAAGGCAAAACGACGCAGAGTCAAAATCAAACCTGATGGTTGCCAAGCATTTGAAGGATGCAGATGGGAGCTGCATGAGACTTAGTAAAGTTTATTGCGCATGTGTATCTCTTTGCGCGCCAAGAAATATAGATGCCCAATTCTCCTAGCACAGAGGCCAGGACATGTTTCACCTGGCGCGGGGTTGTACTTAACTTGATAACTCTACCAGTCATGAAGTCCAAGGTGCAAAGTTCAAGGCAATCATCGTTTAAGCCAAAGGCTATTGATCACTAAAATGCAGCCAGTTCAATAATTGTAAGAAAAAAAGCACTATCATTGGCGAAAAACGAAATCAATTCGTTGTACAGAGGGGAAATTTGTGGAATCTAGTTTTTATTCCATAGTTTCACCCATAGTTGGGCAACGTCACTTTGAAAAGTAACTTCCGTTAAGCCTTGTTCCGTTACTTTTCTATGCCCGTTACTTTTACCTCAGTTAAAAAAAAAAACAAACGAAAATCGTCAGTGCAGAGCGTTACAAGCGCTAAGTGCGTAACGTAAGCCTGGAGAAAGTCTGTTAGTCCGTTGAATTTTTGATTCAACGCACTTATTTCACTGTTAAATCTGCTGCACTAGCTGTTGCGATTGCGCTAAGCGGCAAGCCTAATTTGATGATTTTGAGGCCCAACTCTATCCTTTTTGACCAAAGTAAGCAGCACTTAAGCTTCTATCATTTCAAAATGCAAAATATGCCCTAAAAATCTTGCTAAACTGTTATTTTAGGTGATACATAAGATTACTTGTATTTGAAAAAAAATTCAAAAATTCTTTTTTACCGGTATAAAAATAACTCCTAAAAAAAAAAATTAAAATTCTAGTTGACATCATTTTATGGCCCTTTGGCTTCTTTCTAGTGGAAAATAATCTGCACTAGAAGAGATTGCTGTGTTTAATGTAATGAATAAGTTCATCAGGGTATATTAAAAAAAGAAAGGACCACTAAGGTTTATCTTCGCAGCCTCTATTTAGCAGTGAACCTAATGCAATTGATTCGCATCTCAAAAACTCTGCGCCTTGGCTTCCAGGATCCCATTTGCGGAAGAAGAACCTTTGGAAAATAAATAGAAAAGATTTCTTTACAGCAATTCCCTTTTAATGCCCTCAAGTGCCAATCCTTTAATTATTACAGGTTAAATTCGTTCGTCGCTAAGTCCGCTAAATCTGAAGAAAAGTAACGCACCGTTATAAGTTAAAAAAAAAAGATGTAACGGACTTTGCGGACCGGATGCCCTACTACGGTTTTATCTAATCAAGATATGAATCTTAAAACTGATATCTATAATAAAATCTGCATCTGAAATTTCATCGGCATTTTTAGCACTGTATAAACTCTAGATCAACATTTGATCGTGATCTTTATCTACTCGTGTCTATCTATCTTGTCTTACCGTTAAATCGCATCTGCATACGTATCTGTAGCAATGCTACATGCTGTATGCTTCCTTGCAGACCATTAAAATAAGGAAAGAGTATCAGAAACACCACGTGTTAGTCGTTGATGCGGATATCAGAAAAGGAAATATTTATTTTCCAAATTTCAATTACATTGATTAGTCATCTTTGAGATGAGCACGAAAGTGACACCGCTTAATTTCTCCAGCGATTGTCAGTAAAGTGCTTTGCTAACATTCAGGCTTAATATTCTTGAAGAAGCAACAAATAAAAATCATACATATTTCTAATGAAAAATTGATAACGAGCTTACAAGCTTTCAAACTTATAGTCTGGTTCTATGCAAAACAATCGAGCAGGGCCCTCTAAAGCTAAGGTCCAGGTCTTAACACCTGCTTGTTCACGTCCTTTTTCAGATAATCCTGTCGCTGGATGATGGTCTTCGTTCTGTTTTTTATCTTTTTTAGTATGTCAAATATGACACCGTCTTTGTCCTGAACACTCTCCTCTTCTTGAGCGCGGACGCGGCTCGACAGACGGTTGATGATGCGTCTAGATGGATCGATGTCGTCCTCTTCGGTTGGAAAGTCGTCGGGAAATTCTCCGTTCGAAGACTCTAGCACAAGGTGAGTAGATGCAGTGTCGCAGACTACCATCTCATCGACCTTGATCCCACCGTCGTCGTCCCGTCTGAAACCCTCAAATTCTTTACCTGCGACTTCGGTTTTATCATCACAGGTATGTTTCTCATTGAAATTTGTTTCTGCGCTTGCAGTTTGCACATTCGAGTTGCTGGTAGATTCTGATTCTTGGGTTGCCTGTCTTCTTGATGGCTCAAAGATTTGCGATGAGATTGCGTGGTTTATTTGTTCGTGCTCCACAGCGGAAGTTGGCCAGGACTGCAGACCATTCGCAATTTTTATCGATTCAATAATCGCATCGCTTGTGGGTTGATCTGAATTTTGTTGCAAATTGAATGTGTTGTACTCATCCTGTCCTTTGGCTTTTTTGACTTTCACCTTTCCTTTCTCCGATTTCGCAGGGGCCTTCCCTGTCTTCCCTTCCGGTAACTTTTCTGGGCCATGTTCGTTTAGCACTTCAAGTTCGAGGCCTTTCATTCTCACCTCGCTTTCCTTCCTAGCGCGTTCTTCGGCTTTGCTTTGTCTTCTTTTCATGTCAGCAATTGATCGTCTCCTTCGCAGCTCCGCTTCCCCAACCTGAATGTTTTCGTCTGCCGTACTTAAATGCCCGCCATCGTCATGGTAACCATTCTCAAAAGCTTCGACGCTCTCCTCGCCATCGAGAAACACCTCCTGCTCGTCTTGAATGTCGATCACTCTCGACTCGGTGTTGTTTTCTGTGTTTATCTCGTATAATTCTTCGAAGCAATTCCATGACATGCTGAAAACCAACAAGCCTTTTATTTTATCGTCATCGATTGTGAACTGCAGAGGATACAAAGCGACATCTCTTCGTTCTGCATTGCGAAGAAGCTCAGATAGGATTCTCACCGCGTGCGCATGCGCCAACGCCTCCCCGTCCGACCGACGTATGAAACGGGCCGCCATTTTGTCGTCTACCTGTCCTAAAAAAGTTTAACTTCAGCTACAAATTCCAGCCGACCTATGTAATATCCCACTACATTTTTATTCACCATACGAGTGTCTGTACAAGAAGACATGGACGAATGAGCATGAAAGCCAAGAGCGGGTGAGATGTGAGGTAAGATGAAAGCTTGAATGAGTACTATGAAGCAACTAGCATGTGGAATCAATGCGACTGGATGAGAAGTTGACTGGACAAGAACGAAGGGAGGAATTAACTTGAAATTGTCATTAGAATTGCTGTAATTTGCATGACGTAGAAGCTGCATGGCTCCTATTACAGTTCAAATCTTCTATTGCAATTGATCAGTGGGCGTCACAACTTTTCTAAGCTAGTCTAGGTATATAACGTTAAAGGAATGCTTGCTATATAAATATAGGGAGAAAAATATATATTTTGTTGTTGTTGTTTTTGTTATATATAAGCAATTGTTGCAGTCTTAGGTTGAGTCTTATGTCTCACTGTTCTATCTGGCTAGCATGCCGTTTTCTTGTAGAATTTCAGTATGGGGATTGAACTTGAGCCCTATGAAATTTGGAACTTCGTCGATCCGACATTTGCTGTCTTACATGCCAATGGAAGACATTCTATGACCTGCTAATGAAGCGGTATTAGCAACAAGACTGGAAGATTGCGCATCTTTAGCACTCGCTTATTTTCAGCTTTAGGTTCTATCAAAAGCTTGAACCTCGGTCAGCCACTATCAGGAAGATGCAGGAAAACCTTCTATATGCAAATAGTTTGGAAACGAAATATGAAAGAACTTTTTTGATCCGGCAAGTCATGAGCACAGGCATGCTCACACTCGTTAGGAGGCCGTTGTAGTAGAGAGATAACGTAGGTACTGAGTTTTTTATTACAGGCGCTATTCTTCGATAGAGCCACAGATGAAATGGCAGATCATAGCGTGTTATAGGTCATATTATGGGTTCGAAATAACTTGCGACCCTGATCACTCACTCACTCACTCACTCGTACGATCAGCACGTACATGGATTAGCACTAGCATAACCGAAGTAGAACGTGATTGCAAAGAAATCGTTTTTTGCTCGGGGCTAGTCGCAATAACTCGGGTTTTTATTAGCAGGCCATAAGGATTGGTGTGCGATGTCTGACAAGTGGAGGGTATTCGCAAGGCCAAAGCAAAAGTACCAAGCAGCGCTAAGCAAGTTTTGTATAGCCTATGAAAATTCATCATCATCATCATCAACGGTGTCTGCTCGAATGTGCACATCAGATGTCTAGTTCATGCAGGCTAGTACTTGCGTTCTTGTCTTATGTCGAGTTAGGCTTTTATAAGACTGGAGAGACAAACACAATTCTCAACCCTTCTACTATACACGTGTTTGGGACAGTTTACCGGAAGAACTCCCCCAAGCGGCAACTCGTAGTGTGTTATAGCTCAGCCAGCAAGTGCAGGTAAAAATAAAAAGTATAAATCTCAGGCCGACTCAACTTACAGGATTCAAGGTAGCCTTGCTCCAGTGATTATTCAAATTTTTTGAATTTCTCTCTGTTCTTTATATCCCGAAATACGACAACATATGGCACTAAAACTTCTGCTTCGTAACGGCTGTTGCAGTCTTTGGAATTACACGTGGTATCAGATATGTGCTGGTGCGACTAGCGTTGCGTTGGAAGTTCTTTACTGGACGCTTAGTCTTCTTTAATGTTGTAAGTAAGCGGATTACGAAAAGTTATGTTCCGAGCTGCATAGGAAAACATAGATGTCACGTCTAATGTCATTGTGCATTTAGATCTAATCGTGCCAGGTCCGAACAACGCTCTTCAGCTATTTTGAGCTGCTCCATCGTGGGTTTAGCCGGTTCTTCCACTTGGTACCGTATCTGGGGACTGCCCTCGACCTTACCATATTCCGCATTTCCGATGCCAGCGATGAACATTTTTAGTCAAAATCAATATTCGCTTCATTTACAGTAGCATTTTTCGAGTAATGAAGTAAAACCTTCAATGGGATTTAGAATTCTTGTCATGTGATTGCATAAAAGACTCCTTGACCCTTCCCCACATCAAGGAGAATTGCCGATTTAGGGAAGCATCTTACTCCAAGATCCTACGTCACCTCAGAATTTCGCCGAGAGCAGGCCGTACAGAAGTATTCTCAGGCTACGTATATTCCAAACGCCACCGAAATTCCTGGCGACTCCAGTAAAAGTTGACAAAAAGTACCGACGGATTACGCGAGCTAGAATTTGGCTTTATCGAATAAAATGATTTAAAAGTTTGTTACTGAAGACTGTACAATTTCCCATTCTGCGTTGGATCTTCAGCAAATTCATCTAGAGCTTTCCTCATACTCCAGTAGGATCTCATTACTGCGCTCTTGGATTTGCAATAAAACACGTTTTTTTAAAGACCTCCCCATTGGTGTGGTGAGATCGAGAAAATTGCGTAAATCGGCTGGACAATTGAAAAGCTCTTGCTATTGGATCAGAGTCAATAGAATTTCGGCCAATATATCTTAAAAGATTTAGTGAGTTCCTAGAACAACAAAGAAAGACAGAAGACTCTTTTCCTCCAAGATTTTCTGTTGCATCCCTTCATAACAGCCAGACAAGTTAAGAGCACATCTCACAGGACTGTCCACTACACTTTGAGGAATCTAGCTTGCACTTCTCACGTAAATAATGGTATTCTAAGAGACATTCGCACTCCTGTGTGGATTTCTAATGCTAGGAACGTTGAACAAACCGCTCGCTTGGGTTCCCATCCACTGGTGATACATATCTTAATATGATACTGATCTACGTGCGACACATTAGTTGTTGAATCAACTGATAGGCTGAAGTATCCTGCAGAGCGTATTTCATCCATAATAGTTGTGTGAACGTTATCACTCATTATTTTAATGAGCTCATCATGAATTGCCTTTCATTATGACGCACAGTGTGTCTCAACCAAGGAGGCTTAATTAAACCTCCTTGGTCCCAAAACTTCAATATTTAAAAATATGACTTGCCAGAATTCAGCCACAAGCTCTAATAACACCATGGAATTCCCATTCTGCAATGATCCAAGTTCTCGTCAGCTTCTCCAAAGGCCAGTCCATGCCCTGCTAATATGGCATTGCAGCTACAATGCACTGAAAGACGGTTCTAAAATGGATAGTTCATATAATTGCAAGTGGCGCCAGTTATGCATAAAACTGAGGATGCAAGTGCTTGCCCCCCCCCCCCTCTCAAAAAACAAAATATCAACAAATTTTTATTTCATTCAGTTTCTTTTAGTTTAATTGATCCGTAAGTAATTTTTGGAGGTGGTTTATACGGCATCAAATAAGGGCGGCATAGCTTATGTAAGGGAGAGGAAAGAAGTTCAGATGTAGCGCTGGCAATTTATAGTCTAAACGTAATTCTGGGTTTTCTTTCTAGTGTCCGCGTACCAAACAGGTCCACAAACACACTGAACACAAAAATAGCTCGCGAATGTTAGCGAAATATTCATAACTGTATATGTGCCTGACGACATTTCCAAGGGTGGAGAGGGTTACTAATGTAATCAAAGACCTTTGGAAATTTTCTGAAAATGGTGCGGAAGTAGTAGTACATCCACATCTTTCTCTGCCGATTCATACTTATGCCACCAGTCATGATGTGTGTAAGGAATTGTTGGCCAATGTCGCTACCAGCTAGGTCCATCAGGTCTGAACTTTAATTCTTGTCCACATATTCGCATAAGCGTCGTGCAACGCCCTAATCACCCAGATGCACACGGAATTTCTTATTTCTCATGAAGTATACTGTTATCTTAGTCTGTAATATAACGAAGATCATATTCTCATACCGATCTTCGAGTTGCTAACGTTTATTTTCCATATTATTATTTCCTCTTGAGTGCCTTAAACCATCGGCTTTATTTGGTTCATAAAGGCTAATTTCGGTTGTTCTTGTTGTGGCCTTGCGATGATGTGGAGAAACGTAAGTTTTGAAGATTCAAGATTCAAGATTCAAGATTCAAGATTCAAGATTTATTTTCGCATGTAGAAAACAACAATACATGGTCAA